>NDFZ01004500.1:0-23288 GCA_002192655.3 Mamestra configurata
TCATAACTCATGTATGTTAATAATAAGCTGTTGAGTTTCCAAATAAATAAATAAATAAATAAAGTACCATGTGAGTGAGAATTTCACTGACCCGAACGCAAGTGTCTCTACTAAACGCACAGATACGACTGATCGCTTGAGTGAAACAAAACACAGCCATTTGTATGCTGTCGTCACTTATTTATTTTTATTGCCCGAGCGGCAACGTTACCTGCTATTTAATTTCAAGGTGAACTTAACTTTTTAGATGACAGGGAAGTGATACTAAATACGCGTCGCCTTTGTTAAGTCAACAGAATCTCGAAGAAAATAAGAGACCGTAAAACCGTTTTAGCTTTGGAACCCATTTACATTTGATCTTATAATAAAATTATTGTACCAAACTGCTTTTAAATTTTATTTTGAATTGACTTATATTTTGAATTCTGAAACGCCGCCCCACAGGGAAGTGTCAATTTTGACAATTTTTCGTATAAATATTTGCTTGAGAAAGATGATTTTTGATGAGCTTGTAGAAATAAGTGGACTGCTAAAGTACTTTATCAAGATGAACACATAACCATAACATTCAATCAAACAACAGCTCAGTGCTGCTCCTACTGTACGAACAGAGAGAGCTTACATAGTGCAAGAGTGGGATGGGACTCAATGTCGAACAAAGTAAGTATTAAAATTAAGACGATTACCGTATTCAATGCGGCAGGTTACACAAAATACAAATTTGTCATCTTTGTTGTCACAAAAAAAAAATGTAGGTATTAACATATAATTTTATTTCATTACAAAATGTTTTTTTATACAATTTGATTCCCTTTTCATCGTATTTATACCACAGATAGTTAGTATTTGTTTTTGGTTCGTCATTTATATCACGTAGTAACAAATTAGGTACCTAAGCTCAGTGTCTGTCTGCTACTACACGTTGTAAGTGTTCAGATACCTACTTTTGATTAGTTGTGTAGGTATAGAAATGATTTACAAGCATCTGCTCAGATACTAATGAAGTAATGAATGTTCAGATATCAATTGTAACTTTCTAGTCTATGGAACTTATTGACATTTTAAATTGTTGAGATGTATTTGGTCACCTTGTCTGCTAATGCAATATCTGACGGCGAATGTAGGTAAGTACCTACCTACTCGTCGGTTTACCTATTCATACTACATTTTTCTTATCTCATACTTACATCATTTAGTTTTTAAAAAAAAATTATTCGTTTCCATCGTTTAACTCAGGGTGGTATTGAAGAATTCAAATTGTCATCACTTTCTACAAGTTTTTTAAACATATGCATATGGTTCCGTTTCCTCCTTTTGAGGTACGAAGGATACGGCACCTTCCCAAGGGCTGAAACTGGCCGCCCCGTGCCATGGCCCTCTTGGCCTAAGAGTAACTACACTTCTGTATGTTGGTAAATAATAAATATCGCAAAGAATACTATCTTGCAATACTGAAATACCTAAATCAAAAAAAAACTTGAGAGGTGTCAAGGGACACCCGGATGGAACGAAGTTCCAAATAAATATCATTTATTATCTAAACTACTCATCGGATTACCAACTCTTCTGCAGATTGAAAGCTTCAGTATCGCTGTGTCATAACTCATAGCACTCATTCTCGTAGCCTAGGTACTTATTATCCTTGAAAAAAAACACCATCCCTGTTCTGTTTCTTGATAGAGAAGTGAAACCGCATGAAATAGCTAGTATTTAATCAAATAAAAAAGTATTTCACCACTAAAAAAATATAAATGTTTGAAAATATTTGTATTGTTTTCAGATTCAATTTGTTGCGTTCAAACGATCGCCAATTAAGTCTATTACGCCAAATAACTGATACGTTTCATAGTTTTAAAACTGTTTGTTCATAAAATAGAGCAGATATAATGCAATTTTTTTTTTGTTTCGAATGTTTCGTTTGTAGTATTTGAAATTAATACCAACTTTCTATTCTGGATTGTGTTAGGTTGTTACAATGACATATAAGTTACGAGACTCCTTTTTTCAAAATAGTCAATACTAATAATTATTATAAACGGTAAAATTCTTTGTTCCGTTCTATTGTAGATACAGCTATCTGATTAAGAAAACTCATTCATGAAGAGGCTGTTTTTTGTCTTCGAAAAATCATCATATTCCAATAAAATCTTCTAGGATAGAATAAAAGGAGCTGAGCCGCGGGAAAAAATAGTGTCTAATCAATTACTTTTATCAAAATATTTGTATCTTATATTTTGGCGCATTATTTCGAAATTAAAACCACATTCTTCTTCGAAATTCAAACATAAAAGAAACAAAAGACAATCAAAAAAGTGTCGTTACAACTTTTCGTATGATTTTTTTCCGTCTAGCCCCCTTTCACAACGCGCGATAAGGACCTTCGTTCCAATAAAAAGTACCTACAGAATCAGAATCAGATTTTTATTTGTGAAACATAGGTATTTACATAAAGGTCTTAGGTTTAAACATATGAGCGTTTTGCCATGAAGGCGTAGGTACAAATATTGTAAAAAATAACAGCAAATAATAAACTAAAAAAAATTAAAATAACAAAATTAAGTAAGTACTTACAAAAAGATAATATTTTAAATTACATTTGCTGACGATACGGTGTGATTTTATTTCAACATTCAACATGGACAGCTACGACAGCAACGAGACAAAACATCAGCTAAGAATGGGCTCCAGAAAATAATAAATTGGCTTGACTACAATTTACTCACGTTAAATTTAAATAAAACCAAATATATCACTTTTAGCATCAAAAACAATCTACAGCCACCTTCTGATTTCCTTTTGAAAGCGCACGCTTCTAATTGTTCTCTAACTATTACAGATTGCGATTGCCATATTTTAGCTGCAGCTAATAAGTACCTACAAAATACCTTGATATCGAAATCGATAAAAAATTGAATTGGAAACCACATATATATCAGTAATCTTAAGTCTTAGATACGCAAAATAATACCTATAATAAAAACAATTTGAAACCTATGAGACAGAAAGACTAACAGAATTGTTTACATAGTTTCATGTCAATCAATCGCTACTTATGGTATCGCCGCTTGGGGTGTGCAAGAAAAAGTACCTAGGTACCTACTCTTGTAAAAATTGAACGCGCTCAGAGGTGTATTTTAAAATTTATTAATTTCAAGCCCTTTAGATACTCTACGTCGAAATTATAAGAAGAGTTTGAGGTCCTAAATATTCATTAACTTTACATTAAAAGCATTGTTGTAAGAAATATAAAAAAACAGTATATCTATGGTTGTGAGACAACACTTAGCCCGAAACTACGTAGGTACTTCGGGCTTAGAGAGTAGCCCCCCAGATCTCGTATCTAAAATTTTGTTGTGAACTTAAAGCGTTAATTATATTGTATTGAGCGAGCAGTTATTAAATGCATCTCATAATAATTAAAATTATTGCCATATTCTTGCAGTATTCATCAAAGAATTGTGGTCCTTCCCAGATGTCCCGGACACCCGTTGCAGTTCTCCCGAAGATTGGGACTCCGATGACTACTGGATTCCCTGGGCTGGAGACTTCGAGCCCAGCACACCGGCCCGCTCGCAAGCTCGCTGGATCTCCTTCGTCAAAAAGAAAATGAAGGAAGGCAATTTCTGCCCCATGGACGCGCATCAAGTGTCGATCGCGGATATGGTGAACTACGAAAAGTTGTGCAACCCTCCCGTAGTGCACGAGGAAGATGGACAGTTTGACGATTATTCCGATGATGATACAGTCACAGAGTATCATCATCGCAATATAGATAAGGAGGTACCTACACGCAACATAGATAAGGCTACAGTTTTTAGTGACAAATTTTAAAATTAAATTCACAGATTTGTTGCCGCCTTTTTAGTCGCTTTTTGCGGTCGGGTTTTTTTTTGTAATATTCCGGCCAAGAGGGCTCATTTAATAGTCCGGTCAAGTTGGCTCAATTTATTGAGGTAAGGTTACAATAATTCGCATATAGCTGAATATTTGTAGGTAAGAATGTTTGGAACACCATTTTATACAAAATGTAAAAAGTCCACATCGATACACAATTTGCAAAAAAATTCAAGGTCGAAGTTCGAAAAATGCGTAGGTAGTTATTTCGGCGTTTTTGAGCCAAACGGTAAGTTTTATCACAAAAATAGGTCAGACTAAAATTGTAGACATACAATCTAAATTATAAGTTGAAAGAAATTGGTGGCATTGCAGCGCACGGCCAGGTAGGTACAGCTACTTAGTACCTACGCTTGTTTATTAATATTGTGACTTTGGCTGGAGACATCTGATTCATCGCTGTTAGGACAATTTACTTGCACCCAGCAGCAAGAAGAAGAACAAGAAGAAGAGGAAGCATAAGTATTAGATGCTTACGAATATCTTTACTCAATTTCTTAAAATTCACGCTGCTTTTATTTCCAATAGTAATTTTTTTTATTATTAAATAGTATTGAATTAAACAGGATCACAATAGGTAGATCGTGGAATAGCCCCACCGGGAAACCACGTTAAAAACTAAAGCGCCAAGTAGGTAGGTACCTACCCTACCTCACAACGTAGAACACGTTTGGCTGAAAAACGCAAAAAACCCATATGTGAGAAGTTTGACCTTTGAATGTTTTTTTTGTAAATGTCGGATCGATGGGGACTTTACCCATTTCAATGGTAGGTACTTATATAATGGCGTTCGAACATTCGTATAAATTTTTAGTTCTATGAGAATTTTTATAACCTTGCAAGTCTAACTTGACCGGCTAAGTATTTTTTTTTCCTTCTTTTTATTGAGTTATTTTTTTTTAATAGGTACCTACTTAATTCCTTTATAAATTATTTTGAAACATCATTTGACGACGGTCGCCATCTTCGTCGTGTCTAGAAATAGGTAGGTACTTACCTAATTCACTCCTGACTCAAAAACGCCACAGGTTGTGTAGGTAGGTACCTACTCTAGCTATCAGGAGACACAGACTCTCCACTCTTTAAATATTAAATGATATCGATCTTGCCTGCGGAGTTTGTGTTTCCACCATGTCCGTTACTCCAGCAGGAAAGTGACTCCTAGTGTACGGTCTCATCAACCGTACATTTACTTGCGAACGCAGCAACCTACTTTGATGCCGTGCGTCACAAACATCATGCTATAATTATAACGTTTTACGCAATACACAAAAGTCAGACAATAACTGTGGGACTAACCACTTGTCAAGAGAAGGAATCATTACCACTTTAGTCTGTTAACTTTCAGCATTCTAATATAACTTTAAACCTCCATTTGTGGTTCTTTCTGTGTACTCCATAACTAAACTAACATTAACAAAGTGCAAATGTACGGTGCCTACAACCATTGGCTCCTACATTAAATGGTCCTTCGAACCGGATCCTTTATTGTGTGTAGTATCTCGATTTACGATAGCGAATCGGTTTAGCTGGTCTCCCACAAGCGGGTCGCCCCAGTTGAATTGAGAAGGCGCGTAACATCGTACATTGAGTGCAAACGCAATAAATAGGAACAAACGACAACTTCAAGACGCTACGGATTACGCGATCGCTGCTTCAACTACGAGAACGGTTCCGTGGAGACTTGAAAGAAGAAGCCTGCAAACTGTAGTCTTCGTGTCGGGAACTAACGTCAAGCTATACGTCTATCACCGTCAACTACGTGCTGGACTACTGAGCGACACACATCAAACTAAACTTACTCCTCTTCGGCAGCTAGAGAAGAGAACTCACCATGGAGAAGCTGCAACTCCAACAATCTTGCTTTGAAAACATCAAGGCTCTGTGCTCCAATTATAAAAAGGATGGCCCCTCAAGGAAAACGGAAGAGTACTTAAACGTCAAACGTCTAGAATCTCTCGAGGCACAGTGGGCTGACTTCGAGGGGCGACATGCGATTCTGGAGCAAACCTTAGAAGACAAAAACATCAATTACTTCGTGGATAACGTGTACAGCAAAACTCAAGCTCAATACGAATCTACAAAAATAGACATGCTCACCCTACTAGAGCAACTGCAGGGAAAAAGGTTAGTAAAATTCGATTTAACTGGGATGCTGGATCGCGATATTGACGATACCACCAAATCAATGCTGAGTAAGCAAGAGTGCAACTTTAAGGCCCTTGACCGCGCCATGTCGAAAATAGACATAAAAGCTGTGACGGAGAAATGGGAGCTAGAAGATCATCTCTCCATTTTAAAGTCGAAGTGGAATACCATCGACAGACAGCACTGGGAGCTGGAAGAGCTACTCAAAGGCTCCAACGCCAACTACTACAACATGTTCGTCGACATGGAGGACAAGTACGACGAGCTAAGAAAAAACTTAAACAGTAAGATCTGGTCGTCAACGCACTATGAAAAGTCGGCGCCGAAAATTGAGGTTCCTGATTTCTCGGGTAGCTACACTCAATGGATTCCTTTCAAGGATATCTTCATGGAAACCATCCACAACAACCCGATGATTAACAAAGCGCAAAAGATGCAGCATCTGAAAACGAGGTTGAGAGGCGAAGCTGAAAGATTGGTGCAACATCTCAGTATTGGTGCAGAAAACTATGCATCCTGTTGGGAAATACTGTCTCAGCGTTTCGACAACCGAATACGATACAACACAGAAAGCAAGAACAAAACATGCACACGGCGAGCCAAGCAGAACTGCAAGCGGCACGTCCACGTCACGCAGACAACATCGCGTTCAACTTCGAATAATTTAATTTATTTCTTTGTAATAGGGTTTCCCTCTCTTGACAATCTTTCATACATTTTCTTTAAGTACATCTTTGTGGGGTTGCCAACATGTACGGTCTCATCAACCGTACATTTACTTGCGAACGCAGCAACCTACTTTGATGCCGTGCGTCACAAACATCATGCTATAATTATAACGTTTTACGCAATACACAAAAGTCAGACAATAACTGTGGGACTAACCACTTGTCAAGAGAAGGAATCATTACCACTTTAGTCTGTTAACTTTCAGCATTCTAATATAACTTTAAACCTCCATTTGTGGTTCCTTCTGTGTACTCCATAACTAAACTAACACTAACAAAGTGCAAATGTACGGTGCCTACAACCATTGGCTCCTACACCTAGAGTGATATGAGTGGAACGTAGGTATAATTAGTGCGTAATCTGCTGTGAATGCGCACCAAATAGAAAAAATGTGCGTGAATCGTTATGAAAAAAACTATTCCTGCTGTAGGTAGTAGGTAACGTTGTTCCAGCAGGAAATATCGAAACGAATTATCGGAGAGAAAAATATTGTGCATGGGCAAAGAGCTTATATTTGTGCAAAAATGTGCGCCGAAAATATAATTTGTGCGTATTGAAGTTTTCGAGCTATAGCATTTGTTGCTGGAGTGACGTTTTGCCGAATCGTGTAAACCAAAATTTTGAGTCAAAAATAAGTAGGTAGGTATACCTACTGAAAATATTCAGCTTGGAATTTTTCTCATTCAATAGATATAAATTAAAAAACAAAACATGTAAGTAACGGCTGGTTATCCGACTAAATTCGAATAACTACCATAAAGCGACGAGTCGTACATATCGCTGACCTTCTTAACTTAACTCACGAATCGGTTGAAACGTGTTGTGCGCGAGTACACTGAAGTAGAAAAAAATAAACTTGTTATTGGGCTATATTCTACTAGGTAGCTCTTTCCGTGATTTTGTACATGATTAAGTACCTACATTATAAAAAATAGCCTAAGTGCTATTCCAAGGTAGAAGAAATGAATCTATAAGCAGTCAAAAAAACAGGAGTCGTTTCGACCTAACTCCTGCCTTTCGGGGTTTATCTGTCCCTGTACCAGATCGGCTCGAGCTCCTAGGCATGGAGTTGACACCCAGTCTCAACTTCGGTGCCACCATTGAGCACAAAGCCCAAACTGCGGCCAAAAAGCTGGGCATCCTTAATAGAGTGAAACGATACTTCACGCCTGGACAGCTTTTAACCCTTTACAAAGCACAAGTCCGATCCTGCATGGAGTATTGCAGCCACCTTTGGGATGGCTCAGCTAAATACCAACTTGCCGCGCTTGACTCGGTGGGACGCAGAGCTAAAAGGCTCATTGGCAACGTAAGACTGGTGGATGCCAAGCTTCACAGCTTGGCTCATCGCCGCAAGGTTACCTGCTTGTCGGTCTTCTACAGATTGTACTTCGGGGAGAGTGTCCAGGAACTCCACGACCGCATCCCACCGGCCCCCTTCTACCATCGGACATCTAGACGTACTGCAAGTAATCATCCGTATTTTGTTGCTATTCCACCTCACTAAACGTTTCCAAACGTCTTTTATAATGCGCACAGCAAAGGAGTGGAACTCTCTGCCTGCGTCTGTGTTTCCGAACGCATACAACCCTAATCTCTTCAAAATGAGAGTGGACAGGCTTCTTCTGGGTAGGCTCGCTCCATCGTCGACTTTGTCTCTGTCATCTATGACCTAGACCTAGAGTCAAGAGCAAACCCATATTAAATAAAAAAATAAAAAAGTTTCAATAACACTGAACGAGTCTCGAAATTTTGAAAAATCGGTATTCGTGGCGAGGAATCGAAGAATTGATTTTGAAAAAAAACACAAACGCTATTATTAAGTACACCATCCGGAAGTGTCGTGTCGTGATACAGGGTGTTTTTTTTTATTCAAAATCAATTTTAATTGGCGCACATTCACAACAGATTAATATGCACTTATTATACGTTCCACTCATATCACTCTAGTCTAGAAGCCACTTTCCTGCTGGAGTAACGTACACGTTTCCACCACTTACTAGCTATACGGACAATTTAATGAAAGCATACCTAAAACATTTGGAGCGTGAGGGTGGGATGTTCATCATGTACCTACCGATGACGTAGGTATTATTTATTAAGGTTTTGTAGTTCGATGATCGAACGTCTATGTTGAAAGTACAATTTAATTAATAAAATATTTTTAAAAGTTACTTGTTGATATTTTCATTAAAAATCATTATTCAGATTAACCAAAAAAGTTGAAAAACTAAATTTAAAAATATTTTTTACATCCAATTATAACAATTTCACTTAATTTTATCCGTGTGCTATTGCTAAAGTCTTCACCCGCCTAGAGCATCTATTCTCTTAGGTCCCATTAAGATAGGTAGACAAACTTTAAGAAATCATTCAGACCACCAAAATAAGGAGAATGGTAAAAAAATAATAAAAAGAAAAATGCAGTAGATAAGTACCTAAGTATCTACTTACAAGAAAAAAAAATCAGCTAACGAGAATACATGTAAAATGTTGGTTACCCAATGCATAAGCACATCCATGTCTTTGTTAAATCTCATAATTCTGATACTTCAAATGTGCAGGAGGAGGAACACGGATGGGTTTTAGTCAGTAAGAGTCTGACGCTTCCACTCCAACCAGAGCGGAAGAAGCCATTTGATAATTTCCCATCCTTAAAAAAAATGCCTTTATTATCTCATAATTCTGATACCTACTACAAATGTGCAGGCGCACGTGACGTTTATTCTAGTGTCCGAAAAAAATATTATTTCAGGTATTATCTTTGGTTAGATGTCTGTACATTGAATATTTAAGCATAAAAATAACTGATAAACTTTAGGAAAAGACATAGGACACAAAAATGTAGCTTTTGAATTATCTGTTTGTGGAAGCATCACGCAAAAACCACTGATTCGAAAGTACTTAAAAATATTAAACTCATTAATTAAAAACATAATAATAATAAAAGTCAAACTCGGGATATTACGAGTTTTATTTAGGTTTTATTTCATCAAAATCGACCCACAAAATCAAAAGTTTGAATTTCAAAGTTTAATTATAAACTTTATAGAACGCTAAATCGTCGCGCTGACAGAGTCCTGCACGCATCACGTAAAAACTGATAAACCAATATAGATAAGTTTGACACATAAGAAATGTGCGTAACTCTGAGAAGTTGTACTCAGAGTTACGCACATTTCTTATGTTTCGTCGCAATCGGTTCACTCTATACAAAGAAATGAGTTAATTAAAGAAGAAATTAGTTTTCATTACGGTATGCAGATACTAGCAGCGCCATATTTTGAGTAAAGATAACGAACCTAAGTAAGATAAGAAGACTAAAGAATACGATGATAACACCTAACATATTGTTGAGTTATTTATACATAGCCAACAAAAGTAAATTGAATATTTTAGTATCTTGTTGATATTAACATTATAAGTAGGCTTCTTTGCCCAAAAAAATATTTTGACAGTTCAACTTTATTGTCGATAGATGGCGATGTTCATTTGATGTAATTTTTTGAATCGCGATGTTACGATTCTCCGCGAAAGAGTGACTTTCGTCTATGTTTAATTAGTATTAAAAAATGCAAGATTATTTATCAAAACTGAATTTTGTTGCCTTTCTTCTCAGCAAAGCTTCTTAGTGCTTTAATGATTTTTATTCGTGTAAATGACATTTAATAATAGTTTTATAAATTACCCTTTGCAAAAATCCTTTTTATTTGTATGTTTTACCTATCTGGCTTTTATTGTTTAGGTACCTTAAATTGGCGGAGACATCATTTTTTTTTTTTGGCTCTTGATTGGTTGTCAATTACTTATTGTTCTTTCATTTTTTTTTGTTCGTACCTACTTAATTTTTTTTTTTTAATCTAAAACCTTAACTGACGGGGGAATATTTTTTTTTTGGTTTTGCTATTTGAACTGTTTTTTATTGTTCTATAAAAAAGTTGTTTTGAATGTTCGTTTTTAGACTTTCTTTCAATTAATTAAAAAATTCAACCTTAATTTAGCACTAACTATAGATTTTTAACTTTTATAAAATTTATTTGTCTATTTATTCTTTGTTCGATAAAAAAAAAACATCGGTTCGGCCTTCATTATCCTTTACTTAAATAATAAACATTTTTATTCCACGCCATTATTATCATTTTAAATAGGCAAATCTGAGATATTTCTCAGATTTGCCTATTTAAAATGATTTGCGCCCGATAAAACCAAAATCAACAGCTTAGAAGGAATACCATACTAAAAAGTAATCTTTTGGAAATCTGAAGGTAGGCCCCTAACCTGGGCTTGTTTCTGACACATTTCAGATATATTTTCGGTATTCTTTCAGCAAGTTGCACCTACTGAGCCTAGGATAACGTAAATTGAATTAGGTCTTCAACTTACGGTAGAGGACGTTACTTTATTTATTTATTATTAGGCTTCTCAACAATGAGTAGTAGGGGAGAAGTGGGTAATGGGAGTCAGCGGGCAGTCGTGGACCGTGGTCATTACAATAACTCGAGAAACAAAATGCGCTCAGTCGCAAACGCTGCGTATCCAAGGTCATTTCACCTTATACAGGCCCCGCACCAACGCGTGCTTACTTCGCGCCGAGCGCTCAGAAGATACGGCCGTGTTAGTGCTTCGCGCCATTTTCTTATAATTTTTCGTGTGCACAAAATAAACGGTAAGCCAATTTCTGTTATACATTTCGACTATTTATTCATTTCATACTGTAGTTAGATCATTTAAGACTGGTTTTGTGATACATACGAAGTGAGAAATTTTTAAACTATTATTTAATAACCTATTTTTTCCAAGTTGTCGGATTAGGGTAATGAGAGTCGCGGTGACTCCCATTTCCCGCAGTGATTCTCATTATCCGCAGTAATTATGGCGTTCACATAATTCGATTTTTTATACTTTCTTTTTTTATCTGTTTTCAGATATTAGTACCAATTATTAGTTAATTTTATTATTAAGAAATGTTAGTTTGAAGTTATGTAGTTTTAAATAAATATATTTTATTTTTATTTATTTTATTATTGTCTGTTTTGCAGATGCCAAAATTACGTCCCAGGAGTACGAATAAAGCCCAGTGGTCTTCAGACACACTATCCAAAGCGGTAGAGCTCATAAATCAAGGTTCATCTATAAGACAAGCTGCCAAATGTATGGGTATACCATTTTCCACTCTTCAGAAGCGCTTAAAAAAAAAGATTCCTCGGAACCACGTCTTGGGCGTCAAACCGTATTTAGCAAACAAGTGGAAGTGGTACAGATGCACGGTATGTGGACTATGGGCACACGCAGACTGCACCGGATGGGATTCAGCAGAAGGATATGTGTGCGACAACTGTTAGAATCTGTTGACTCCCATTACCCAATGCGTGACCACAATTACCCGCACGTGTGGGCAATAGTGGTCAAAGTGATTTTTTTTTTAGTCTTATGATTAAGAAAGTTCGTCACCAAAGTAAATGAAACTCGTCAGACTGATAGTTGATTAAGTAAACTATGTTAAAAACTTACATTAATAAATATTACTACAAAGACTTGTGTTTTGGATACATTATTGCTTAAGTGACTCCCATTACCCACTTCTCCCCTACACTATAACTTAATAATCATCACTTACAGAAAAGCACAGCATGCTAACCATAGTCACGAGTTTGTAAAAACCAATTTCAACACGTGTGTCATGCAACGTTTTTAACACATTTGCGAGAAAACAGTACCTACAATAGGTAATGAAAGAAACTAAAGTGAGACAATACTTAATTAATTAAAACTATTAATAATAGCTTGAAAAAAAAAACTATTTAAAGTTAAATTGTTTAGGTACAATGAAGTAACTTGATAACACAAATTAAATTAAAGTTGAATACAATAAATTAAATAAGATTTTGAATACAATAAATTAAATTTTATTTTTTGAATAAGATTACGTAAATAATTGATTTACAACAGAAAAACAGAATTGAATGAATCAGTGTTCTGTTTTCTAATTCTCATTGAAAGAAAAAGAGTTTATCTGCGACAAGCATTTTTTCTTGTTTGGTAACCGAGCCGATGCAGACTGTGGGTAGTGTTAATTTATTTGAAGTACGAAATTAAGGATCAACTTGATTCATCAGTTTTTTTGTTTGTTAGTTTGAATATTTACACTTCCTATTCGTTCGGTATAGTCTGGTTTGTTGATTTTCATTCGAGGTAACAGGAGATACCGGCACTGGTCGCCATTTGAAACGGAAGAGGTGATACAGTCAGTGCCCTGAATATCCCTCTTTCTATTTTCAGTTCAGGCGGTCCGGCTATGCAGGGGTATTAACTGTAGGTACGTAGGTACCTACATTATTTTCCGACATCCACGCGTAAAAAGTTGCGGGCACAGCTAGTTTTAGAATACAAGTATATAGTACCTATGGTAGTCCCTGCCATTCCTCGTCACAGGATGAAGCATATTTGACATCGAGGTGCAGGTAACAGTCAAATCGTCGTGCAAAAAAAAACCATTTCAGTTCAAACCAACAACCAACCAACCACTTTCCACACAGGATCTCTGAAACGGCTGGGCCCACTTTGATGGGACTTTCACTGGCAGATAGCTGATGTTATAAGAAATAACTTAAGGATTAGGGTTTCGAGCAAAAAATTAAAACTCATGAAAATACTTTTCACGCGATGGCTTGCGGACTGCGCAGTCCGCTCGTCTCAGTCAGATCCAGCGCAGATGCAGCTCCGATCACAGACTCAACTGTCGAGATGAGCCACGTAACGTTCACGCATGGCTGCACGACGACGGCGACGCACGACGAGGCTAGTTGTTTTACTTATGTTCAATATATCCTTCATGTTCTTTTATTGGGGCTTCCCTTATGAGGTCAAAATGAAAAATTATGTTCTTAAAGAAATCATTTTATTTCCATTACAATTGGACATCTGTTATGTATCTTTGGATTCTATAACTTATCATAGAAGGGGATGAAGTCGGTGATAAACCAGTCGGAGCATGGATACATAATATACTGCGGAAGCTAATGAAAGAGCCGCGGGACGCGGCGCCGCCCCGCTCCGGCGGCACTCTGAACACAGTTCGTCGAACGAAAAACTACGTTAGTATTTGCGTATTAAATATGCGCGGTAATTTATTGTTTCATTTTTATAATTGAAAAGGAAGTGTGTAAATGGAAATATAAGTGTAGTTAGAAAAATGTTTCAACATTCATTAAAAATAGTTATTCGAAAGTGTACGTTATATTATTATTTAATCAATGTCACTTAAACACCGATGATGAGACTATGGTCGACACCAGATAAATTTGCAATAACGGTCATTGACCCACCTACGCTTATTGTCAAACTTAATTTCGAAAACAGAAAAACGACATTAAGCTGTCCCGAATCGACATCGATAGTGATCCTTTACATTTTCTAGTAATGAAAAACGATTCATAATTGATTGTCCGGATGCCTACGCAGAGAAATAAAGGAAAGCGCAATGTACTTTATTGGAAATTTATCTGTCGCTTCCCATCACCATCGGCATATTGAAATACATATCTACAAATTTTAATGCAAAATGAGAGGTAGTTTGAAATGTTAACTATATAAGTTTATTGCTTAATTTTCGTAGTTTACATGTTATTCATAACAATCTACTTTGAACTGGTCATGCGCGGGCGCATGTTATCCTATAATATGAATTAGAACAACATCAAAAAATTAAGCAATAGTTATTTATGATACTAGTGCGGTAACTTGGTTTTTTACAAACGAGTAGACGAATGTAAGCCCGAGACGAAGTCGAGGGCTAACCATTGTCACGAGTTTGTAAAAACCAATTTCAACACGTGTGTCATGCAACGTTTTTAACACATTTGCGAGAAAACAGTACCTACAATAGGTAATGAAAGAAACTAAAGTGAGACAAACGTATTGAGCAAACGCGCTTCCAAGGAGGTTTGATCAGTCAGCTTATTCTAGTACTTAATGAGAAATTCCTTGGTGGAATTCTTATACTTTTTTATGGAAATAAAAAAACCGTAAAGGAAACGTACGGCGTTATACAACGAGGACTGCGGTAAAGTAGGTACCAAGATGAGAGTAGGTACCTATTTTACCGCACGTTCCCATGTATTGTGCGTAATTTTTAACTTTCAAACAATGTATACAGGCTTCGTAAAAGCATTTTTTGAGCAAATGTGTTGAAAAGTATATTTTTGCATAGTTCGTCTGTCCGGATTCAGGTTTTTGTAATTACGATGAATGGTCAAGCTTTTCGACGAGTGCGCCGGCGAGACAATGGGCGTCGCGGGCGCGGTCGGGCACCGGTACGTCACATTCACACATACGTAGTGCGACGCAGGCTACAAAGCACCAACAAAGTGCCTTCATTGATATCAACACTTACTTACCCCCGACATTATTTAAACAATTTAAAATTGTACTTTAGCCTAAAAACAGATTTGAGACGTTCTATCTCCGAATAGTCAATTCAGAAACCGTACCTTTGTCAAAACTAAAGGATCAATGGAATAGTAGGAAAGGCATGTTTCATACTAATTTGTCGCTTTCTTCGTCGAAAGCACGCAACGGATTTTTACACGTTTTTAACTAATAGAGGTAGACAGAGCCGAGCTAAAGATATCCCAAAACAGTACGCACTTCGGAATAGGTATACGAACTTACGTTCATGAGATCTAATATAGAACTTTTAAGATGGACTGACCGGTGTTACCGCCCGTAATGTACCATTCGCAGCGACCATGCTACGATACGGCGTGTCCTAAAATCCAAGTAACATGCGCGTGTTCGCGCTCGTTTCCGCGTACTGCGCATGAACATGAAACAAAGCGAGCAGCTGTTTCATGTTACATTACGTCCCGTAGCACCGTCAGTATCCGCCGTTACAATCATGGAAGTATTTTTCAATTTATCAAGATTACCAAATTACAAATTAACAACTCTGTGCAATGAGGGCTATCGCGTTTCAATTCGCCGCTAGAAGTGCTGATGTGGCGATAGGTTTTCGAATTTTCAAAGGAGATTGCCCATAAACAGAGAGAGATTCTTGAGAAATGTCTCGTGTCTCAAAAAGTTAAACAGCATGAAATATATAAAATATTAATATATTTTTTTAATAAGATTCAATTATTCTTTATAATGGGATAGTTTTTTTGAACAAAGATAAGTGTTAAGGTGATAACGTAGTGTTAGCTCGTGAAATTCAAATTTTCTTGTTTTTGCAATTTGCAGGTCAGGTTACAACCAAGTAACAACCTGACAGCTTGTAACTTGATCGAAATATGATCCGACTTGATCATACAATGACAAGTTTGTATTTACATAATTATAACCATTACAATATTCACTCATCATCAACTTAGATTACTAATAATACGTGGCCTACCACGTTTTATTAGTAATCTAGACACCCGTGAACATTCTAATATATTCAATTTTTATCGATTTCCGCAAACCAGCCAGACGGTCGTATTTACAAATACCAGCAAGAACGCGTGAATACAGATAGATACAAACGTAATAACTACTCTGTTATTACGTTTCGTACGCTAAAGTTGTGTGTAAGCTTCTTTACTATATGCCTAGGAAGAAAGAACAGCAAAAATATCCAAGTCCAAAATTAAACAAAAATCATAACGCGTTTTAGAGGTCATTATAGATTAATATGTTTTTAATCAATGTGGGTTAAATAGTATTATTAGACGTTTTGAAATTATTCCGATTTCAATACCTGTCTCTAAATATAAAAATGAATCCCTATTTCCCTTGGTCACGGCAAAACGCGTTAACGGCTGGAACAATTTTTCTAATCCTTTTTTTTTTGTTTGTCGGAAAATTTTGAAAGAAAATATTCATCCGGGCGAAGCTGGGGCGGGCCACTAGTCAACAATAAATAAAATAAAGCTAATAACCATACCAACCAAAAATAGCTCACCGCACACTGTGCCTCTCACATTGTCAATCAAATAAGATAGATAAATGCACCAACTGCCTAGTTCTGTGGGTTATAGAAACGTGACTTGGGAGCTAACTATCGATATTTTAAAATGTTTGCACTAAAATAAAGGTTTAAGGAATAATTCTTTCATTGATTGTACCTCGTGTAGCTGTTTTCCATTTCATGACACCTAGTACAATTTGAATCATCAATCTAGATATCCCACAGAGCGATTGACTCGTCAAGTAATGAATGCTTCCAGGCTTTGCATTTTATTGAAATGCGGAAAAAAGATCTTGAAGCACAAGTCTTACTGATTAAGATACCCTTAAATCAAAATTTTTAAGAGAGACTTGGTGAGGTGGTCTCCAGTAACTGGCCACCTGACGTAGTTAAACCGCTAAAGATTTTATTGTCGTCGAACATAACCTCACAATAGTAATTTCACTTTTGTAAATATCTCGGAAATGCCATTGTAGAAACGTTTGAGGAAGTATTTAGACATGCCATCGAGTATTCTAAAGATGATTTGATGAAGACACAAGAATGTTGAATGCAGTACTTTTGCCCCCACTGGCGGGCGATCTCCTTCCGCTGTTGGTTGGTTGACTTTTGACGTAAGTTTATTTAATGTTTTACTAAAACTGCCGAACCATGCAGATTAAGTTACGAACACTTCATTGAGTTTTTTTTGTCAGAAATATGTCCTTTTTTCGAACAAAATGAGTCCGAATAGCACTGCAGCACTAGCGATGTTGTATATTTTAATCGCGACTTTACAGCAATATCTACTTAATATATAAAGTTCTCGTGTCAGTGTTTGTAACCAAACTCCTCCGAAACGGCTTCACTAATTCTTATGGAATTTTGTGTGTATATTCAGTAGGTTTGAGAATAGGACGTAAACTATATTTCATACCCCTGAGTGATAAGGGTGATCCGTCACATTTTTTTTTATTTATTTATGATTTGGCATTAAATACATACAAACCTAAATTTTTACCCTTCTACCACCAACCCCTATTTTTTAATCGCTAACTCAAGAACGGCTGGACAGATTTTGAAGATCTTTAGTTTGTTGGATTTGTCTCTGCCTCGAATAGCAGAATAAGTATAAAAACATCGGAAAATTTTACGAAAACAAAATTAATATTTTCTCATTCAATAATTCGTACGCCATTTCTCATTCATATATTTATGATATATGAAAAAATTACTATGATGAGGTACGAAGTTCGCCGGGACAGCTAGTAGATTATATTATTACCGACTTTTAATGCTACGCTTAATGACCTCACTCGCCAGTGGCGCCAACTGGTGCCCTCATTCCAAAACAACATCGATAGTTCTACCGTAGACCTTACATTCATCGCTCCTGACTCAAAATACTAATTGAGATTTGCAATACTTATGATTATTATATGTTGCATGCCATACCATACGGTAGAATGTACTGGATCCTATTGTTTTATCCCTTTACACCATCTAAACTATGTTTTGTTACCTACATTCTTTGCAAATAAATGATTTCTGATTCTAATTGCAACCAGAATAGGCAAACCGACAGAGAGGGCACTTCATAAAACGCACCAAGATGGCGCCGGCGCGGCACTGCCGAGCTGGTCTTCAAGCGCATACCTTTTCTGGGCATCTCTAAGCTATTGCATCACATCAGTCTATCAATTTGTTACTACTCTGTTCTCGGAGTAGCATGGCGCGGGTGACTGGTCAACGGGTCGGTGGTTGTGACATTATGCAATTCAACTTGATCGATAACGACTCTTTAAAATATTTAATTCAAAACATTAAAATGTTCAGTTTTCTTTTTTTTAATGATCTATAAACACACAAAAAAAGACGTATCAAAGAGCTACTTGTAACCTATTTGCAAAATAATCATTAATCATTTACTTATTTCAAAAGTCAAGGAAGTAGTTTTGCGTTCTCCCAAATCCTGGCAGACGTTAGCTACTTACAGACAGTAAATAAACTATTGAGTAGAATGAATACAGCCGAGCTGGCGACCAGCTCTTCGACTATTGAGTACACAAGTTACAATGACATTTTGGCAGGGACAACTTATTTAATTGACTAAAGCTAACAGCCGCACGGGTCAATCTTCAAGGTGAAGCTACGCTTGCCACGGTCGGTCTCTGGATAGGTGACCACGTTAACATGCTCGTTATGCCGTTTGTAGATCTTTGTTACGAATTGTCAAAAGCTAGAAAATCTGACTCCTCTTGCCAAGAAGTACCGAGTTACTCAGCTCATGGATTGTGGAGGTCTGGTAGGCAGCCGCTCCACGTAAAAGACTGGTATTCAGCTGAATCCGGTTTGACTGGAAGCCGACCCTAACATCGTTGGGAAAAGGCTAGGCAGATGATGAGGGTGCAGCTAGTTGCTATATGCCGTAGTTGCGGTTTCATTCAAGAGTGAAAAGAAACGATCCGTGTAAGAACTCTCGTCACCCGCGCTATGCCACACTGACAACAGTATAGTACACGTGAACCAGGGTCACTATAACTACCAATAAGGCGCATCAAAAAGACTCAAAATGTGGCGACGTTGTGAACGTTTTTAAGTACAAGGTGTGACGTCACTCGCAAGTCATGCCACTGTCAATTTGCGCCATCCAGTGAAAAAGAATTTGTTAGACGAGGATAGAATAATAACTTCAAAAGCTCCTTCATAAACTCCTCTGATGCACCACCGACTTGTTGTTTCTAATTTCTTTCAAATAACTTATCAGGAACGTAGGTTTTTGATAATAGTGATATACCCAGCACCGCGCTGTCTCGAGCGATAGAAAATAGTTCTCGTTTAGTAACAAGGAACATTATTTAAAGAGTTCTTCATGTCTGCTAATTTATTTTAAACTAGCGACGGGTGTAAAATGGCGCAGCGGTTGAGCGATTGGCGCTGCGTGTCGCGGGTTCGATTTCCGCACGGAACAAATATTTGTATGGCCTATACATAGTTGTTTGTGTCTGTGATTGTGTATGTTGTGTGAGTTATTCCTAATGTGGGGAAACGAGCACAAACTAACAAAGTAAACATCTAATTACCGGAATCAATATTATTGTGGCTCAGGCCGACATGAAAAGGGCAATAGACAACCGTCGTCAGTCTGCTGCCAGGCGTCCACCAGTTGGGATACTATCTCTGCCTCACGCGGAGTTAATAAAATATCATTATTTGGCTGCGTGACTTACTTTAATTTTGAGATATTTCCTAAGATATTCAGGCAAATTAAATGGCAATTTTGCTCTAAATTAAACACTCTAGATGACGCACACATTTATTTATATTGGTGAAATCACCTTTGTAAATAAATCAATATTTTATACCACATTTGAATGGTTATTGTGATAGAACCATTAAAGATAGACACATGCTATCGCGGTCTTTTATGTTGGTATTAGTATGCTCTCAAAAAATGTAGTACATTGTTCTGTTCTGTCATCAATAGTTTTCGCAGCGCACGCGATATAAGGATTTTTTTATTTTTTGTACACCCGTGCGGAAATTGGTTTTTACAAACTCGTGACTATGGTATCTGGAGACTGGAGACTTCGTCTCGGGCTTCTAAAACCAACTTACCGCACTAGTATCACAAATAACTATTCCGACCTCTTCAATAATTATCGTCATATTTCAGCCAATTTACACAAAACCTTGGCAAATTATATACTTAAACCTTTCTCATGAAACACTACCTATTGATGAAAACAGCATGAGCCATTCAGTAGTTTTTGAGTTTATCGCGAACACACAGAGAGGTTTTTGTTTGCGCGGCGCCTAGTGGCTCGCGGGACTGACTCGCACCCATCACCCGAGGTACTAGTCAGCGCGGAGAATACAAGTCAATCTCCAGATATACGACACATCTTTCGAAGTTAAGTTTGGCAGTCAATACGCGCTCGGGGGATACGCAAGCTGTGTTCAGAGTGCGCGGGGAGGTCGGCGGCTAATACAAAACTCTTATCGATACATTGATTACTAACATAGCTTGAAAGATTGTACAAGTACCTATATTAGAGGAGTTACGTACATTTAATATAATAATAAAGACTAGCATACACATGTCGGAGGAGCGGCCGCGGCCGCCGCCTACTCCGCGTTATGTAAGTGTTTGTTTACCGATACAATTGTTACCGATTGTAATATATCATCATTTTATTAAGATACCTTACGATTTCGAATAATACAAATAATATTAAAGAAAATATTGAGCATAATTATTATTACATTACTTATAAGCCGTATCACAGTACGCTAACTTAAAATAGTTTATGTTTGACAACATTAATTGTTCGCACTATAATATAATCAAATAATATATAGTACTCAATATGCGCCAGAACGGTATATCGAATATAGTGATGGCCGAATCATGACGCAGAACTAAGTATACATTGACGTTATCATATAGGCCCAATACAAACCAATAGTCATAGACAGTCTTAACCGTGTGCGCAGGACGCGTCTCGCGTCTCGCGCGCCTGCGCTCAACTCACAACAAGCATCGTCATTGGTCCGAGGCGCACGAGTCCTAATGTAAACTAGCTACATATGTATAGTATTAGTTAAATGCTATCGAAGGAGTACACAGTGAGTGCGAGTTACCGTCTGAGTGAAGTGCACTCGCGCACGTAAGGAATGTAGGCGGCGCGGCACGCCGGCATATCTTACTAACAACATTTTGGCACTGATAAATAAACACAATATGAACTAGCGGAACTCAAAGGGCCTTCCGCACTAATACGATACTTAATACTTGCCGCGTACTAACACACTACGAACAGAGGATCCTCGCCCCGCACTCACTTCCACAAGCCGTGGAAGTGGCTTCGATTGTCAGTCGTCGTCCGAAGGTTAACTTACGAGTCCTACGTGTTCGTTTGAGATCGGTTGCTACACTGACGGAGAGACAGCAGGGCGCGGGCGCGGAGGCAGCGTGGCGGCGCGCAAGCTCGCTACATCGAAGTGTTCAGTAGTATGTCGCAGCCGCTTCAAGTTTATCTGGAACGTGAATGATTGGCCTGCTTAAGATGATTCATATTTTTAGCGAAACATTTGTTCTTCCCACAGTATAGAGTTATGCGAGATTAAAGATATCATATGAATATGATTATCGCATGACTTTAATAAATGATATATTATGTCGTTGTGTCGTATTTT
The DNA here is from genome assembly GCA_002192655.3 of Mamestra configurata. Lineage (NCBI taxonomy): Eukaryota > Metazoa > Arthropoda > Insecta > Lepidoptera > Noctuidae > Mamestra > Mamestra configurata. The sequence goes on from NDFZ01004500.1 coordinate 21,896, forward strand.
ACATTCTGTGCTAATCTCGTGTACAGGTGTGATCTCACGTTATATCACTTTATAAAACATTAGTATCGATATAAAACATTAGTTGTGCCACTATTTCATGACAAAATATTAATTACTAACATAGTTGCATAGTTTTTCTGTTAGTCGGTTCTGTTACGGAGATTGATGATAGCAATCAACTTAATATGAGCCGGCTAAACTTAAGTTTATTTTCGATGAGAGGGATTTTAGCTTAATCAATCTAATAAGCAATGTACTTGATATACGTTCTAAAGAAAAGAAACAAAAGCGAAAACATAGTTGCAAACAATTTTGTATGGTGCTAAAAATAAGAATAATTTCTCAGTGCTATCAGAGCGGTTCCGCACTGCATCCGAACCGAATTCGTGAAAATACGTTGCGAACTCTGGAATATGCTTCCCCTTGACATCAAGAAGGCGGAGTCAAAATTTTCCTTTAAGCGTAAAATCCGTAAATACTACTTAAAAGCTTGTCATTCTTAGTCGTTCTTCGTCATGATTACTATGAATTCTCTTAATCGGTATGATTATTATATATCATATTTATTAGTTTATTATTTTAGCATATATATGTATTTTATTAGTATTATATATATTATCTGTATATTCTTTCCGAAATGTTAAAATTCAATTTTGTATCTTAATTTTATTTATTGTACACCTACCACAGTATAGTCTTAATAACCCAAAGGTTGACTGGTAGAGAATGCCTTGATGCATTAAGTCCGCCCATGTACCACTATTGTACATAAAGTTTAAATAAATAAATAAATAAATAAGTAGCCATAGAACTATTTGTATGGTAGTTTACGCACTAGGACCGACTTCCTTCATCCGATTGCTTTTCGTCACTTGTGTCTAACATACTGACGGACTGAAATAGTCGTGTATGAATGCTTTCGCTCCATCTGTAGCGGGGCGGGGCGCTGTAGCAGAGATCGGATTAGTGAGTAGCTTCGAGTGTTATTTACTACACCAATCGTAGTAATGCCCTGATCTACGGATACCGGGCGATATACAATTGATCGACGTTGATAGATTGGGGTGTGGTAGGTTTGGTTGATCATCTACTATTGACTGATGATCGATCGATTGGTGTAGTAGAAACTATCGGATTGCTGTTGTAACACCCTAAGTAGTATCTGAATTTGGTTTGAGTTTTTTAGACTCTTGATCTGTATTTACGTACTATATTTCACGGATTTGGATCAGATGCAGTGCGGAGCCGCTCTCAAGTAGCTGTGTCCGCTTCAGAGATGAACTAGTTCTAACATTTTTGGGTGAGAGTGTACCTGTGCACGATGTCGGCGAGGTCCTTGAGCGCGCGCTCGACGCCGTCGGCAAGGTGGTGCGTGGGCGGCGCGGGCGAGGCC
>NDFZ01004500.1:31909-46426 GCA_002192655.3 Mamestra configurata
GCTGCAGCTGCTTCTCTACCTCTGCAAGCACACGGTATGAGTAGAGCGAGCTAGCTCCGAGCGGACTGCCCTGCACGAGCGTGCACTACGAGGCGACGTAGGCTTACCTTCGGTGATGGAGTTGTCCTGGAACATGTGCTCGAGCGCGTGGTGGATGTCGCGGAAGGTGGGCCGCTCTGCGGCGCTCCACTGCCAGCAGCCGCGCATGAGCTCGTACACGGCGGCCGGGCAGCCCGGCGGGCACTCCATGCGGTACCCCTGCAGCACACCACAACACCGCTTACTACAATAGTCTCAATAAACCNATAAACCGCCATCATGACGTTATTTCTTTGTCTACAGCTACATATTCATACATATAATAATAATAATAACAAAACATATTTTTACACAATAGAAAGCACATATTCAAGATCGAGTCATTGTATTCAGTAACTAAATTCTTACTCGTACATTTGTATATACGAGTGAGAATCTAGTCATTGAATAAACTTGCTTTAGATTGACGTGGTCATCAATATAAACGAAACTTTATTAGTAAACAATATGACAACTTTTTTCTGAAACATTACACCGAACCGATTCAAAACAATATCGTAATACAAGGACGTGCGTGCGGCCGGATACCTACAGCACGGCAGCACGGCAGCACTGCACCACCGGATGGAACATTCATCCACTAACAGTTGAACGGGACGGACGGCAGACCATTGCCTTTCGTTTAACTTTACTACTACTGCTTCATACTTTCAATAGATGATCTCCAAAACACTAAATTAAACCTGCCAAACTTGTCGCCCGAGTGTGCGACGTGTACGATACGATACAAGCGAATACGCGCATGGTTCTCCATCGAGCAGTGTCGCAATGCGCAGCGACTCATCTCCGCTAGTTTGTTACTCGCTGGTTAACTTACTGCTAGGTCGTATGACAGGGTCCCAAATACGGACACAATATTTCGAAATAGAACATTTGATACAAGACAAAAGGGATACAATGATCGCGCAGATCAAACGATGTCCATCAATATACTTGCAAAAATGCGAAGACACAATTCATTATTATTATTATTATTATTAATGAACAATGCATACAAAACTTTCAAAAAATGTTAATCGATGAATCTGAAAGAAGTGTCATTTATTGAGTAACAAAGAGTTATAATAAACACAGTACAAGTGCCACTAGTAAAATCCACGGGCTATAGAAAATATCTCAATGTTGGCTCTGCTACGTAGGTACAATATTGAGCTTTTTGTTTTGAATTAAGAGACATCTTGCAAAATGTCGGCCGCCTAGAACATGTAGCGCCACTGCCTGCAATTGTTGGGGAGGCGGCCACGACGTTATACTATTCTATTTAATATGTTCAGCAAAACAAACTTTTGTTATAAATCTCCTACACTCCATGGATTTCGTAATGAATTTTTGAAATGAAAATTTTTAATTAAAATTGTTTTCTAAATGGCTTTTATTAAAAGTTTTAACATTTACTTTGTAATGTTGTAGTATTTTTTTTTATAGTCCTGGTTAACTGGTCGTGTAGCTACGGGACCCTATAGTATGCGCGGCAAACACGCACTTGGCAGGTTTTTATATTACATGTCATCTCTATTCCTTAATCCTTGAACAGTAAATTTAGATGAAAGAAAAAACACTAAACACAAGGTAGCTGCTAGGAAGGTGCGTAACAACATATTATTTAAATTCCAATGACTTGCTTGCTAAACGAACAAAAATTCCAATTGAAAGCTTACAACATACAGAATATGTTACAGCTAGGTTGCCTACCTGTTTTTGTTCCTATTACCTGGTTGTGTCACATTTTTCATTAATGCTCGGCTCTCGTAACGTGATGTTGTATAGCCTTCCTCAATAAATAGACTTCTCAAGATTTTCCCAATTCGAACCAGTAGGTCCTGGGATTAGCGCGTTCTACCAAACAAATAGTCAAGAATCGATCGAAAAGATCGAGTGGTACACGATCAAATATCAACAGCCGAGAGTAGAAAATAATTAAAGTACTAATATCGCTATTAAACAATAGGGGTTGGAGGTAGAAGGGTGAAAATTTAGGTTGTATGTATTTTTAATGCCCAATCATAAAAAAATATATATATTTTTGTCGTCTTTGGGTTGGACCACGTAAACTGTATTTCATAACCTTAAGTGATGAGGATCACTTAAGGTTATGAAATACAGTTTACGTCCTATTCTCAGACCTTACTGAATATACACACAAAATTTCATAAGAATGGGTCAAGCCGTTTCGGAGAAGTTTTGTTACAAACATTGTGACACGAGAATTTTAAATATTAGATTTTTTATTATGGCCGTGACCATATTTTTCACGGCAACCCTATTGGTATATGTTCAAAACCATATTTTATTTGATAGAATAGAATTTTCATTTGGTAAGCAGGTGGGTGAAGGTCGATCTTAGTCTAAAACGTTTGCATGTCGATGTACGAGACATACTACACGACGCAAAAATAAGGGTCAGCTCACACCGCGACGCGATGCCACGCTTCGCGCGCTTTTTGTGGCATCAGGCCTTTTCCCAACTATAGGTATCGGGGTCGGCTGCCAGTGAAACCGGACTCGGTTGAATGCTAGTATTCCACGCAGAGCCACTGCCTGCCTGACCTCCACAGTCCACACCCAGTGACTGTCCTGATACCACGCGGCACTTCTGCGAGACTGCTGTATGAATGTCTGGCTTCTGACAATCCACAACGACTGCCAAACATTTATAAATGACAGCCGGCTTCAACGGCTTAACGTACGCACCGAGGCAAGAAGGAGTCTCGGCATGTAAGATGGTCACCCGTCCACAGATTGTCCTCGGCAAGCGTTGCTTAACGTTGTAGATTGACTTCGACAATACGGATGTTATTATTTAGCCACGAGCTCCTCCTACATTTTTAAAGGTGATACAGTTTATATGTTGCAGTATTGCAGGGCAAAGCCCTCACCATCCCTCTTTCCAATGTTTGCGGTTTTATGCAATTCTAGATCAATTCAAAAAATGATTCTCGCTAATCTCACCATCTGCTTCAGAGGCTGCCATATTATCGCTTGCTGCTCTTATACCCAATATATATATATATTTATTACTTTATTTCCTATTCTAAAACATCCACATTTCAGTGGAAACATTCGTGGGCGCACTTACGCAGCTCACGTGGTAAGTGACGATTACTCACCGCTGCGACCGGCGCGGCGGCGGCGACATCGTTCAGCTACGGACGACTAGCGACTGAAATTATACTATAATGTAGAAACGCGCTAAGCGCACTACTTGTATTATAACTGCCAAATGCTATTGAATTGTACCAGGGGAGCGGGGGAGGGGGCAGGTGTATGCGCATAACTGACGCGTTAGTGTACTAGTATAAACAATCAGCTTACAAATATACGTAAACAAATACATCTCGCTGGTGTCACCGCCGCGCGCCGGCACATACAGCGGGATGTATGTATATTCTACTAACAGTTTAAAAACTTGTTTTATTTAAGATGTGAATTAGGAAAAACGAATCAAGGTCTATATTGAGTAACACCAGACTCTTTACAACAACAAGGGCGTACATTAGTTCAGTATTAACTCGTTTATGACAACACTGGACGTCTTAGCCCCGAGGAAATACTAGCATCCGTTTAGATTAAGTACTTTGTGCAGTTTACACAAAGTTACGTATTGTGCACGCGGTGTTTACTAAACTGGGCCTAGGAAGCAGTCTGCCCGCGTACCGGCTAGCGATAACCTTAATCTGAGTGTTTTCGTAAGGCAGTTCGTCTCTGCGCGGACACACCCTGTGGCGGCGCCGCGCGCGCCGGCCTGCGCCGCGGGGTATAAACGCGGCGCGCGCCACTTCTTCGGCACAGTCGCAGCGGCTCACCACTCACAACATGATCGCACTCAAGAACACCATCATTTATTTCCTGCTTTTCTCCGTCGCCGTGCTCGGTAAGATACTTGTCTTTTATAACATTACTGATTTCATATGATGTGTAATTTAATGTGACAAGGACTCCTGAGCGAGGTTATAAATTAATTTGAAATCAATTCAAATACTTGCATGATTATAAAGTAACGTAACGTCAGGAATAGTTCCAGATTGAATACAGTGAATGTGATTTATTTCTAGGTAAGCACAAAAAGATGAAGCCCAAGAAGTTCGTGTCGCCGACCACGAAGGGCATCCAGTGTTACAACTGCCTGTCCTTTGATCACCCCGGCTGCTGGGACCCCGACCACCCGGACTACGCCAACATCACGGTGAGCCCTCTACCGCCGCCGCCCCGGCCGCGCCCCGCGCACACCACTAACCCCGTCTCTCTCTGAGCAGGTCCCCAACATCGACTGCTACATCCCAGGCATGGCGTTCCTGTGCATCGTCATCACCTCTGAGTCCGCCAAGCTAGGTGAGTATCGTGCCGCTGCGTGCTGTACGCTGTGCGCATGTGAGTCTGAGTGTAACGCGAGCGTGTGTTGCAGTTGAGACGGGGCAGGAGATCGGGCCGGTGCGCGCGCGCACGTGCGTGCCCGCCAAGGACTTTTCCAAGAAGACGGTGTCGTACTCCATGTGCAGCAAGCTCAGCAAGGAGCTGTCGGCGTCCGAGATATTCTCGCGCATCGCAGTGAGCAGGCCGCAGTGCACGCTGTGCAAGAAGCACCTGTGCACGGACGCCACGCACTGCTAGCGCGGCGGGCGCGGCGGGCCGGGCGCCGCCGCCCTTACAATGGGAGCGTGTTACGCAGCATGTTTATTAAACTACCGAAGCAGTTTCCATTCTATGAAATGCAAAAACGTATAGTACTTTGTTGTTTTGAAACTAACACACTTTGTTAAACTAATGGGAGTTGTTGGGTCATTGGACGTGGTTTCGTTTGTTTTTTTTATATTTCAATTATTATTTTAATAAACTATTAAGAATATTGTTTTGTTTCATTAATTATTTGTTTATGTGAGAAGAATGCGTAAGTTTATTCGTGTTTAAGAATGCGCAGTATAGTAAATATGTATCGCTCACTCACCTTCTCCAGCATGTGGTACACGTCGGCCAGGTCGACGCCGGGGTAGGGCGACATGCCGTAGGTAGCGATCTCCCAGAGCAGGATGCCGAAGGCCCACACGTCGGACTTGGTGCTGAAGGTGTTGTAGGCCAGCCCCTCGGGCGCCGTCCACTTGATGGGGAACTTGGCGCCCGCGTGCGCCGTGTACGTGTCGTCACGCATGAGCCGCGCCAGCCCGAAGTCTGCCACCTTCACCAGGTGGTTCTCGCCCACCAGGCAGTTGCGCGCCGCCAGGTCCCTGCAACACGACCGACCACGGCTCAACATTCGAACAGTCGCATCACACGCCTAAACATTAGCGATTCGATCCAAAACTTGGGTTTCAATCGCAACAATAAATACTTGAACAAACAACAGTCCTGCGTTTGTTTCAAGCTCAATAGATTAGGCCTTTTCTAATTTCTCGAACAAACCTACAGTAGTAATTACTTTACATGTAATTATATTATACTAGCTTCTGCCAGCGACTTCGCCCGCGTCATATTCCAACATTATCTCAAGGGAACATATTCCCGTGACCTATGTCTATTCCAGGACAGGGTCTGCATCACAGTTTGCCGCCCCTTTTCAATCTTTAAAGAGATTTCAGAAAATGGCGGTATTTGATTTGGACGTAGTTAAAAGAAAAGGATCCAATCCACAACAAGGTCAAAAATGGGTTAAGTGTTGGTGCACTGATGCTAAATATTAATACTACCGGCCAGTAAAAAAAACCAAGCAAAACAACTGTCTCTCACTTTTAATCAACCTCAGAACCAATCCACATGTATGGCATGTTAAAACACACCAAGAATAATCCAACCTTTCTATAGTTAATAAATAGTATTACCAACCGATTAAGTAAAAACAATCAAGGAGTCTGGATTCTTTTAGCGTTATTACAATTTGTTCATCACCGACACTTTAACAAAAACACTAAAACGATCCACTTTGCATGGATTTTTTCGGATAAATTGATTTTCATTTGAATTGAATTTCAACGAAAACAATTCAGAGTGCTTGATGCCTTCTATGGTTAGATTTTTATTCAAAATTAATTTAAATAATTCTGCGAAAATGATCCAGGCCGTTTTGCTGATTATGTATACTTCGATTCATACTTCATTCTTAGGTAAAAAACCAAAATAAATAAAAGTTTACTACTGATGGGTAGTTATTTATTAAAATACATGTGTACATAGTTGCACGAAAAGGTTCCAATCTACACAATGTCACTTTAGAGACATTTGATGTTTGGAAGATATTTCTTTATAGGTAATCATTTTATAATTAAAGAAATTATAATGCTGTGAGGAAAAATAAAACTTTTTTTATTGTTAATAGTATAGTCACTGGTCTGAGGTATTTGCAAATTTATACGATTGGATCCTTTTTGTTAAATTACAGTTTCCATAGCGCATCTTCGCGTCTTCATTTCGTTCAGACGACTCTCGTAATGAATTGTTTATATAAAACATTATTTCATGAAATAAAATACTTACATTTATTTTGTTTTAAGAATTTTATTTTAATTAAACCATAAATATAAACATGGCAACAAAGAATCGCAAAATCAATCAAACAAAAACTCTAAATAAAATACGTCTCAAAACTTGCCTTATTTAGTAAATCATAACTTCATCATAATCAACTTTCAGTTTTTTATTTTAAGACTAGCTTTTGCCCGCAACTTCGACACGCATATCCCGTTTTCCCGTTCCTTTATAGCCTAAAAGCCCTACAGCCTTCCTCATGAATGTGGCTATCATATACAAAAATCGTTTTCGAGATCCGACTGGCAGTTCCAGACATTAGCGCGTTTAACAAACTCTTCAGCCTTATTATATTAAGTATCGATTTATTTTTTGTTGATTTTGAAATTTTTGTTTTGCCATGTTCATGTTTAAGGTTTAATTAAAATTCTTAAAACAAAATAAATGTATGTAATGGTCAGCGAAATAGTTTTTTTTTAAGAACAAATTGGCAACGAAATGAAGACTAGAGCATGCGCTATAGAAACTGTAATTTAAAGAAAAGTATCCAACCATATAAATTTACATATACCTCGGAAAATACAATACTACGCTTAATAATGAAAAAGATTTATTTTTCCGCACACAACTTCTCACTTTCAATTAACTTGCCTTAATAAGGCAATATTTGAGAGGTATTTTAGAAACAGAATCAGAAATCATTTATTTGCAAAGAATGTAGGTAACAAAACATAGTTTTGATGGTATAAAGGGAAAAACAATAGGATCCAGTACATTCTACCGTATGGCATGCAAATGCAACATATAATAATCATAAGTATTGCCAATCTATATTAATCAATAATTGTCAGGTAATCAGTTTAAAATGTCTTATTCTTAAAAGTCAAATTCACCGGAAATACAATAGTCATACATTAAGCTACATTAAATAAGAAATATAACAAATTTAACAAAATAAAATATTAATGTGCAATGTCATAGGGTGCTATCATTTAAAAAGTCACTGACAGCGTAATAGCATTTATCAATCAATAGTTTTGTTAATTTCTTTTTGAAAAAATGAGTTGTTTCATATTTTATGTCATTAGGTATTTCATTGTAAATAACTGGTCCCATATGCATAATATTCTTTCTTAATAATGCTGTTTTGAAACTACCTGTATGTAATAGACCTTTATATTGAGATCTCAGTAAGTAAGTCTTGAAGAATGATTTATCATTGTTTCAAAAAGACTAAGGTTCACTTTAACAAATAGTGCTACCTCCAGAATATAAAGTGATGGAAAGGTTAATAATTTTAGGGATTTAAACAGGAATACAGCTGTCTGTTGAATTAATGCCGGTCAAAGATTTAATGCAATATTTTTGGGCTCTGAATACTTTTCTCGTTCACTGCAATTCACCCAAAATACTACTCCGTATCTTAAGATAGAGGCAACCAGACAATGGTAAGCCATAATGATGGTGTCAATATTACTTTTTTCGACAAGTTGTAGAGCATATAAGCTCCTCTACTTAACTTTTTGCAGATTTCTTCTGCCTGCTGTTTCTAAGATAATTGGCTGTCAATTACTATACCTAAGAATTTAGTAACATTCGTCTCGTCAATATTTTGTCCATTGTATTCAATTCTTAAAGGATCAGGGTGCAAACTGCAAACGTTGAATGAAATGCATTACCTTTGTTTATTGTAAATTAATCATTAAATTATTAGTGTTTAGCCAATTAATTATTGATTTTAATGTCTCATTAATGTCTTTTTCATAATGTGCTTTTTCCACGCATTTTACTATTGCTGTGCTATCATCAGCGAATAACACCATCGGCTGTTGGACTTTTCTCGGAAGATCATTAATATACATAAGAAATAATGGAGCCGCGATGACACTCCCTTGTGGAACTCCGAATTTGACTTCTCTACTATCAGATAGGTATTTAAATTCCAATTTACGTCTAGAACATACTCTGGAGATTTCTGTATGTTGCTTACGATTACTAAGGTACGATTTTATAAGGCTCAACACAAACTGGTGTTATCGCCATGTTAATGTTTTTATTATTTCTGAATCCCTTTTGTTCATTGCTAAAATGTTATATTTATCTAAAAATTAAAAAAATGTTTGATACATATATTAGTTTTTCGAAAATCTTGGAGAATACCGAGACAAGGGCAACTGGTCTGTAGTTCGACATGTCTTCTTTACTATAACTGTTTTTAGGCTATTTAGAAAAATGCCTGAATTTATACAGAGAGATTCATTATATGACACAAGGGAAGAGCTATACTGCCGTCATAAGAAAAAAAGACGTATCGATACAAAACGAAGTAACTGATTTCTGACCTTAAGTTATTTTCTTAATGTCGGAAATCGGTTACTTCGTTTTGTGTAGATACGTCCTTTTTTTCTTATGACACAACAGAAATTGCTAATTCCGTCATTCCTACCCCAAAACTTTTTTGTTTTTTTACGCGCCACGAGTTGACTATACATGTTTTACTAACATGTATTTTCAATAATTGTGCAGAATGGTCTGATAGGGCAAATTCGATTACCTCACTATAACATTTTTTCTGAGCGTTATGCGCAAAATTATCCAGACAAGATTTACTTCGTGGTCTAGTCCGTTGCCTTATTTCTAACTTCTTTATTCTTTTTATTTATTTAGAGATTTTGTGTTGTTGATTTATAAGTTTAGTTTAGCTGATTTTGAGATTTTGTTTGATTGATTCTGAGATGTTTGTGTTGCCATGGTTCAGTTAAAACTCTTAAAACAAAATATATATATTTTATTTCATGAAATAAGGTTTTATATAAACAATTTATTACGAGAATCGTTTTAACGGAATTAAGACTCGAGCATGCGCTATGGAAACTGTTATTTAATTAAAAGGATCCAACTGTATACATTTACGTATACCTCGGAAAATACAATACTACGCTTGACTATTACTATTAACAATAAAAATACTTATTATTCCGCCCAGAACTTCCCACTTTCAATTTATTTTCAAATTAATACCAATGAAGAAATATCTTCCAAACTTCAAACGTCAATATCTCTAAAGCAACTTTTTGTGGATTGGATCCTTTTTGCGTAACTACGTCAAATTATATGAAAGAGCATTTAGATCACGTTTCAAGTAAATCTGACCACAAACAAAAATGTTCCATTCACACTGCATCCCCTTTTCACCGCCCAGAGCTTGAATTTACGAAAAAATCATTCATAGTCCTTGTACTTACACAAAATATGAAACTCTCTAGGTCCATGGGTTAAGTCTGGGTGATGATATGAAAACTTGTATTTACGGGGAAAACTGACTAAAAAAAATAGGTTTATTTTGAATGAAAATTTTGTCAGCTAGAACAACTTAAGAGCAGTCAAGCGCAGTTTTAAGTTTTTTAACCGAAAGAATACGAACCCATACAAACTTTGACCCTTCGTAATCGTCTTTTGGGGGTAGTAGTAAAAAACGAATAATGACATCTTTTATTATTTATTTCAGCATTTAGAACCAACTTTCAAGAATATTGGCTAAATGAAATAAGATTTTTCATACAAACTTTCATCACCTTTTTTTTTTAAGAATGGGAAATCATCAAATGACTTCTTCCGCTCTGGGTGGAGCGGAAGGGTGTGTCAGACTCTTACTGACTAAAACTCATCCGTGTTCTTTCTAAAGCCCCTTGCGTTCCAGGGCCGCGGTGACTCTTTCGAACAAATTCCGCAACCCTGGCAGTTCTTATCGGATGCCTACATCATACATAATAATGGAATACGTCTTCAAAATGTCAAGCCCCTACGACCAGCGGCTTAGTCTGTGCGATGATCCATCCCTCAGCACAAAGCATGTTATAGTGTGGTATCTGAGTATTGATTATTAATCCATGGGTGAACAATATACTGTCAGTTCTTGGTGTATTATTTGTGAGTGTTCTCAACTGGCGACGAAGATGGGTTTCGAACCCACGCGTGCAGAGCACATTAGAGAAGATAAGACTTTACGGTACCGCAGCTAGTGTACAGACACAGTTGTTCTCTGTTGCTCACAACAAAACCTGTCCAATGTTTCGTAGCATCTTAATTTACTTGAACTAACATAAATCGATACAGTTCACGACTCCATGTTGTCGTAAAGTTACGTACTACTGTTGCGATTTGTATTTTGAAAGCAATGTTTTCGCAGCCGATAAGAACACACAAACAGTGCAGTGGCGAGTGCGCATTACGTTATGTTTACAGCAGCTGGCAACACGCTGCGCTCGGCACGCGCCCGGGCCTGCGAGCCCCGCCGAGCTCTTGCTCAGCACTGTCTGGTACGGGGATGTTACCTGTTCTGTCCTATATCATTGGCAATGTCTATGCTCTATTTTTAACGGACTTTAATAAACCGGTCAAGTACGAGTCCGACTCGAGCACGAAGGGTTCTGCACCATTATCTAAAAAACGGCAAAAAAAACACTTTTTTTGTATGGGAGTCCCCTTAAATATTTATTTTTTTTATACTAAAAAAACGGCAACAGAAATACATCATCTGTGAAAATTTCAACCGTCTAACTATCACGGTTCATAAGATACAGCCTGGTGCCAGACGGACAGACGGACACCGAAGTCTTAGTAATGGCCCTACCCTAAAAAGCAACAGTGACCAGACCCAACATACCTACGGCCGGTTTTGGAATTGACATTTGAAGTTAAAAATATGCAAAACCCTGCTTTTATGCCAATGAAGAATGGTCATTTCTCACCCAGACTCTGACAGAAATGAGGTCTATCGTAGTTGATTGTTGTCTTCTGAAGTAAAGCGAGATTTTTATTTTTTCGATTTGATGGCTATCGCAGAAACATATGACTTTGGGTATCACGAAATATCACAAGGAGGAAGGGGGGTGCAGTGAGATAACACGTGTATGTACCTATTAATTTTTACATTGACGTGAATTCCAGAATTCCAGAATTGAATTAGATTATCCCTGTTTTTAAAGATATACATTTAAATTTATTTTTAAACTTTGTAACAAAAAATACACGTGTTTATGGGTAGGGAGGCTTTAGTATAAACCTCACCATCTATCACCAGGAAGGAGTGGGGCTCAATTTTTTCTAAAAATAATCACCTGATTAATGGACGACCCCTTATACTAATAGTCCATTAGTTTATAATTCGAATTATTTTATAATAATCAATTTTTAAAATTAGAGTTCCAAACATCTGTAAAAACGGAACTCTTAGAGAATCACTCGGGTGTCTGTCTGTCTGTAACAGAGAATTTTCTCCAAATCTTGGTACATGACCGATTATGTTGAAATTTGGCAAACATATGAACTTCTGGGCGCCAAACACGGACACGTTACGTAGTTAAATTAATGTTGCGTATGGGGGGTCACTTTTGGGGGACTAACTAGAAAATAAGAAAAAAGTTTATCAAAGTGTACCTACCGTGTGACATATCAAATGAAAGAATTAATTGTGAGGGATTTAACTGTTTTTATTAATAATATATGGTTTTGACGTTATTTAAGGAATCAGATAGAAATTTTGAAAAAAAATGCTGATTATAGTTATGCCTATAGATTACAGGAAAACCAACAAGCCTTCGCGAAAGCGAAAACCTTCTATTGTAGATACACCTAGAAAGTTTGTGCAAATACCGGTCCCGACCGAGCAGATGTCGAGAACTCTACAATGTTCTAGCATAGAAAAGTCTAAAAGGATCTTGACTATACTTGTTCTGCTACTCGGTACTAGACGGCGCTAGTAGTAACTAAATGTTATGTACCCGGCATTAATTCTGGCGTGTAACAAGTAGTTTCTTAATTCACATTTGATGTAGATGAAAGTCATTATGACCTTGTAGTGAAAAAATATTGGTTGCCGACCTAAAATACGTTATGAATATTATCATTTACTTCAGCAACCGGTCATATCATGCAAGAGCTTTTCTTCAATATATTGAAATGATAACGACGCGGCGAGCGGCGATGTGCGATCTTGAACAACATCTATCGGTGAAACCTAACCATATATTTTTTTTAAAAGTAACTGAAGAAAGTAATGCGTGACAGGAACTATAACTTGTGGAACTTCCAGAGAACTTGGTATACCTACATTCCTTGTGTTTTGGTGGTATTTAAATTTCTTTATGCCAAGTTAATTCTTGTTTGTCGGGTCCAGCCGTTCGATTCTGTAAACATGTCGAAGTGAAGGCTTGGGTGAAGTGATCACGAGGTGAGCTGACAATCCATATTATCAAGATGGAATGACAGCTCAGTTCGTGATCACGTGACATCTTGATTATATGGATTGACAGCTCACCTGGTGATCCCTTCACCCAAGCCTTCACTTCGATATGTTTACAGCATCGACCGGCTGGTTCGGCCTCGGGTACCTCGAGTCGACACCGATACCGATGCCACGTTCACAAACACTTTCTCGGTTATTTAGAGTACTTTTTTGTTGCAAAATAAATACTGCAAAGTTAATTTATTTGCCAGTACTGTAGACTTTTTACCGCAAACCTTCCAACGCACGCTGATACTATAACTGTCACCTATGCGAATGATACGGCTCTTTTGTCGGAACACGAGGATCCCGCTATAGCGACAGCCAACATACAAACCCACATCCATAAAGTGGAAAAGTGGCTAGATAAATGGCGTATTATGGTTAATCAAGGAAAATTTGTCCATGTGACCTTCATCCTGAGAAGGCAGATTTGTCCCCCAATGAGACTTTACAATGAGGAACTTCCTCAAGCTGAATATGCCAGATATTTGGGTATGCATCTGGATCGAAGACTCACCTGGAGAAAGCATATCTGGACCAAGCGTAAACTGCTGGATACGAAAGTCAGATCAATGTACTGGCTGATAGGCCGCAAATCAAGCCTGTCACATGAAAGCAATATAACTATTTACAAGACCATCCATAAACAAATTTGGAACTTACGGAATCCAGCTGTGGGGTACTGCTAGCAATAGCAACATAGAGATTCTTGAAAGATTTCAAAGCAAGACATTGAGAGCCATGCTAGAGCCCCAGTATGTAAGCAACAGATACAAACACGAGGACCCAAGGATCACTACCGTCAAACAAGACGTCGCTAGATATAGTGAAAGCTATCAGACGAGAATAGCAACTGAAGCCAATGAAGTGGCATCCAAACTACAAGGCACAGGAAGTCTCACACATTCCCGATTGAAACCGCATCGTGTCTCTGGACTTACCGTGACATTTGGTGACACCAGATGAAAGGGACTCATAGGAATTCCTTCTGCTAACAAGACATAGATCTCATCTGAATGGCTTATTGTGTTAACACAGACTGCCAAGTTACAGAATTCATTAATAAAAAAAGTACTTTAGATAATGATCGAAAATAGCCGCATAACTTTATCTTGTACAATGTTAATGTGATGATTTATCCCTATTATACGTCCAATGCTTTCCTCCATACAAACTTCCTCAGTTGAGTCAGTGATGAAAATAGCTATTTCGGACGTCATTAACTAGTTAATGGTTTTTATCGATTTGGTAATTGGCAGGGGTTTACTAGATACGCAAGTGAGACTGATTGAGTTATAAGGGGGTCGAAAGTGGGCCCAAATTGAATTAAGTGGTGATATAACCCTCAGCCGGTGTGCTGCCCTTTTGTAACGTGAACTTGGCTGACAAACTGCCATGCAGATCTGAAGAATAAATATGGCAGTATGAAATATTTCTACAACAACCTGTCGATCCAATATTCTTCTTCTTGCTCTGACAAAAATTATGTTAAGATTGGCCATTGAACAGCTTTTATGTCTGTATCCGACTAGTGCGGCGTCCGAGCGTACGGGCGTACGGCGTACCTGTGTATAAAGGAGCGGCTCTCGAGGTAGCTCATGCCGGATGCGATCTGCGTGGCCATGTACATGAGCACGACGGCGCCGGGCACAGCGTCGCGGCTGCCGGCGCGCAGG
>NDFZ01004500.1:46787-98073 GCA_002192655.3 Mamestra configurata
CGCAGGTAGTCCAGCAGGTTGCCGCGCGACATGAACTCCGTGAGGATGTAGAAGGGCGGCTCGCGCGTGCACACGCCCAGCAGCTGCACCAGGTTGGGGTGCCGCATCTCCTTCATGATGGCCGCCTCCTCCAGGAAGTCCTTCAGCGCCATCGTGTCGTCCTTCAGCGTCTTCACCGCCACCTGCATACACACAACACTCAACTTTCCTAGTACTCCTCGTCCCCGACGAGGAGACGCGTACGCCTAGCTCTTCCAAGCGCCTAAACACCTAGAAACCCGTGTCTGTATCGCCTCGATATTCGCCTTGTCGGTGATAATCGCATACGCACCATAAATGAGCTTCTGTTGAGACTTTCTGTTCAACTGAGTTTAGCAAATTGGTGTTAACAGACTTTTTATTGCGAAGTGCGTGTTGGTCATTGCTCAAATATATATCGACTTGCCTTTGGATTTCTTTATGTAAAATGACTTTCAAATACTTTAGCAGGAGCCGACGATATAGCAATAGGCCTGTAGTCCTCAACAAAGACCTTGGTGTTCTAGTGGACACCAAACCAACGTTCCACTCACACATCATACGCGGCTAAAGAATCATTCAGACACTTATCTTTTGTTTTACCCAATTGCAGAGGTTTTAAAAAGCAAGCAGTTATAAGACTCCTGTTTTGTCCGGAGCGAGCTCGAACCAGCGCTTGTATACGGAAATTCTTCGGGACTTGCATACGGAGCTGTGTCAATTGTTTGTTCCGAATAATTATTATAATTATCGCTCTAGAAAGAACAAATTATTTTATGTCCCATTCTCGCGCACTGTTGCTCGATCCCCTTCCCCTATACCGCGTATGTTAACAAACTCAACGCGCTCGTGGAGACCAACCCTGGATTGAACTTGTTTGCTGATGAATGGAAGACGATATTGTTAAAATTTGAGAGAGAAGACAGAGTGAAAGGTTTTAATTAATTTAGTATAAATGGCTAATTTGCTGCACTAAATATAAAATATAAATAAAGATAACAGATAACAAAAACAGTGCTGAAAAGCGCTTGGAAAAGTTAAACGTATTCGTCTCTAAAATAAATTACGCAAAAAACCCCAACAAACAGACCTACTCTCGTAACGTAGTACTGTATACTAAGTTGCAGGTTTTTAGCAAAAACATCACCGAAGCCGGACTGCCAGAATGAAGTTCTTTTGAAAATAGTTTTCACTCAGTCGATGTGGCGCGTGAACTAACTAAACCTTTTGTTTGTAACTTGTAATAAGGTGCCCGGAGCTTCTCTGGTTGCTTGGGCGGGATATTAAATCACATTACATAAGTTTAAACTGTTCTGCATACAATTTATGGCAGGGCTGTCAAACTTTCTTATGTCGGTATTAATGGGGTTAAAACCAAGCTCAATCGTGCGATAGCAGCAGTCTCTGACCTGTCATTATTGTGTTTTCGGTTTAATTTGATAGGCTAGCCTGTTCAACCACTTTCTGATCACTAACTGCTGGTAAGTGCTAGTCAGCTTAGCGGTCAGGAAACATGGATTTGTAAAAAACGTGAAATTGTCAACAATGGAGCCGGGTGGAAATAGCTACTTTCAGTTGAAAGCCATGAAGCACAAGACGGACAAGCACTCTACTTAGCCTCTCTGTGAGTTGGATCTGTGATCCACTAGCTCGTGCGTTGGACGCACAACTCGGAAGGACTGATCTCTCCGGAAGCCTATGAGCCAGTGGGTGGGGAAGGCTTCGTAATAAGGCTTTCGTGCCAGACCCCGTTGAAAACTTTTGAGATGTCGAAGCAGCCGACAAACCAGAATTTAAATTTACAGACGAAGATTGTGTGTACTGACGGTGATGTTGCCGCGCTTCCAGGCAGCTTCGTAGACGTCGCCGTACTGGCCGCCGCCCAGCTTGTGCTTCATGACGATGTCGGTGCGGTCGATCTCCCAGTGGTCGGGCGGCGCCAGCGGGAACACGGTGGGCTTGTTGCGCTTGGGCGCGGGGTACAGCAGCTGCGTAATGAGCCCGTCGCCCACCAGCGAGTGATGGTGCACCAGCTCCGCCAGCGTGCCGAACTTGGATTCGGACGTCACGTACACCTGCAACACACACCGGCAGTCAGGTCACAGGCGGCTCGCGTGACCACAGCGCACAGGGCGCACGCGACGCAGCGCACCTTGCCGTCCGAGTCCTCGTTGATGCGGTAGTGGTAGACGCGGCCTTCGTAGCGCAGCGAGATGCTGCGCTGCCCCGGGCTGGACTCCGACTCGCGCACCTGCAACACACCGCTCGCCTTACTCACTGCTCGCCGACACAGACACAAATCACGAAACTCACGACGTCGCAAGCATCGTGCTAGTGTAAAAAGTTCTTAATTATTTTTAGTTGTAACTAGAAATTAAGGATTTTAAGTATATAAACCGGCCCAGAAAGCGGTGGCGAGATGACTTGGATGCACACCGCGAAGGCTGGTTCGAGGTGGCGCAAGAAAAGAATGTCTGGAAGGATATGGGGGAGGCCTTTGCCCAGCAGTGGGACACAAAGGATAAGGAAAAAAAAAAGTATATAAACCTGCCAATTGCGACTCGGACCTCGCATGCTTAAGGTTCCGTAACATTCGAGAGATCTTGTTTCGCATTGCGAGACTCCGACTCAGACTT
Organism: Mamestra configurata; assembly: GCA_002192655.3. Taxonomy (NCBI): domain Eukaryota; kingdom Metazoa; phylum Arthropoda; class Insecta; order Lepidoptera; family Noctuidae; genus Mamestra; species Mamestra configurata. The sequence goes on from NDFZ01004500.1 coordinate 49,442, forward strand.
GGTTGCATACACGTGTTTACAAGTATTACAAACAAGAATACATTATATTCTGTTTAAAGTGTCTATTTATTGAATACAGTTCCAAAAATGCAGCCCCGAGACCGACAGTTCATATGTGTAATGTGACCCAAACACGGACGTGTCACGAATATAAATACGTTTTTATTTCGGGGTCCCTTTTCGTGGCCAAATCTTCCAAATTGTGCCGTTTGACATTTCAAATGAGTTTATTGTGAGGAAGTGCAGCATGCACTGTCCAGAAAAGAAATTATTTTAACAAAATCAATGGAACTATTAGAGTGAAGTAGTAGATGAATGTGACAGTTTTGAGTGTTTCTGTGTAGTTGTCTGATCAAGAACATTTAATGATCGTGGCGGCAGACGTTAGTACTGGTATGGTATGGTTGTTTGGACTGACCAGGAAGCTGCCGTTGATGCCGGAGGACAGCAGGTACTCGGCGGCGTTGCGCGAGATGGGCCCGTGGTACCACGAGTGCTTCTCCAGCGAGTTGACTGGCGTGACGTAGTTGCTGGGCACCCAGCCCACGCCGCCGGCCAGCGTGTGCGCCTCGCACCACTCGCCGCTCTTGTTGTAGCTCTTGATGCGCACCTGCTCGCCTGCGACACAGCCACACAACTGCTTATTTTGTGGACACGTTCACAGCTAACAAACTAACGACTGACTAACCACAGGGGCTCGTAAAATATAGGCTCGTATACGCAGTTTTAGTACATCTTCTGCAGCGGTGAGGACGCTACATCCCAGCAGGTGATGCGCTGTGCTACTCGTCACAATAGGCGCCGAGGGATTCGGTGACCGAGTTGGTCCGCATCGCAAATTGCTCAAATGATTGTGTGTGTGTTAGTACCTAAGTACGTTGTAGGTAAGTCTGCCACAGTTTTTGGAAGAATTATAGTTTTTTTTTAATCATTGTAAATAATTGAATATTTTTGGAAAGTTCAAGAAAAAATGTTGGTGTTCCTTAGGAAAACAATCTGGGGTCTACCTTTTTCTTCATTTTTATTCGCGGTAATTAAATACTTATTAAGTAAAAAAGGAAAAAACAAAGTACTGATCTATAAATTAAAATAAATTAGCTATAAAAAGATTATTCTACAATATTAACTTAGCATCTATAAAGAAGATCTGTCTCATTTGACATTGTAATGGAGAATTTCCGTGTGACACGTTACCTTTCTTGAGGCTGAGCTGGTTCTCGCCGCCCGCCTGGAAGTCGTACAGTGCCACAAACAGCTGCGGGTCGTCCTCCTCGTGGTGCGCCAGCAGGTTCTCCTTCGACGTCCATCTGACGACACACAAACTACTCGTTTTTATTCGTTAAGCCCTTGCTGGGGGCTACACTATCACTAAGCTATCCCTGCTGAATACACGCTCCTTGTGGGTTAGGTTCGGTTACCGCAGGGGCGAAGCCAAGCTATACAGGTAGATTCGAAAAAAAACTGAAAAATAACTTAGCTTTGGACTGTTTTAATCTGGATTTCATACTTAAAAATCCGGTTGTTTCGATATAAAATAGTCGATGTTTAAACAGAATCTTTCATTGAATGTCGAGCAAGTTTTTGGGACCGTAATTCTTAGTTTGTTTGAAGTATTTTTGCCGTAACTTACTTTTAGGGACAGCTTTACAGGATGTAACATAAAAGAAACCCGCCAATGAGCATAAAGATAGTAGGTAAGTATGAAAATTAAAATTATTTTTTTGAAAGTCATCAATATGACTTTCAAAAAGGAATTGATTATTAAGATACCTCACAACGATGTCGGTCTAGCACTCGAGTATGACGTCAATTACATCATTTCCGGGAGCATCGCACCACAAATAACTCGCTCAATAGATTCTAAGTCGCACGTGTGCGCTCTAGCGCTGGTACTAATATGTTTCGCAAATAACACAGTGCACAGTAAAATGACGAGTACTAAGCAAAAAAAGTCAGTTAATTTTAATAATTAATAATTTCATAAAAAAGGAAACTTCTCCTTTGCCGCTAGTGAAGAACTAATCGTTAGTTCAAATATTTAAGGTACAGGATCAGCAAAACATATAGCGTCTCAAGAGACGGTGGGCGGTGTCCGCACTCGGCATGCAATAGGAGTGGTGGAGTAGCAGTGGTACCTGTTAGCGGAGTCGAGCGGCTGCGGCGTGCCGGGCGCGGGCTCGCCGTCCGGCAGATCGGGGATGTGCGGCAGCGGCCGGCTCTGCAGCAGCGCCTCTGCAACAACACCACGCTTCATGCCAGTCCACACCTACATACTTTTATATACATGAAACTTTTAGATCAAAACAATTCTGATGACATAAACTGCTTTCATTTCTGACGTCACGTCAAATGTCACGTCATGGTAAATTCTAATAGAAATAGTGAGATGAGAAAGACCAAGTATTTCTATTTTCTACGTTTTAAAGTAAGAGCATTTGTTCAATTTGACAAACAAGTTGTAGATGGTAGGTGTATTTAGTAGTTGCGGAATTTGTTCGAAAGAGTCACCGCGGCCCTGGAGCGCAAAGGGCTTTAGAAGGAACACGGATGGGTTTTAGTCAGTAAGAGTCTGACACGCCCTTCCGCTCCACCCAGAGCGGAAGAAGTCATTTGATGATTTCCCATCCTTAAAAAAAAAGAAAATGGTGCATTTAGTACAATGTTTGCTCTTTTTTATTATCAAGCTATATTGTCCCACTGCTGGGCAGAGGTCTCTCCTAGAGCCTTCCACTCTTCCCAGTGTGTTGCCCTAGCCGACCAATTCGTCAGGTTAGCGTTTACGGGGTGATTACATTTTTATTATATGTACCTATGTTTTTTTATTGTATGTGTTGTGTCTGTTTTTATATATATAGTATCGATAAATGCGAAGGTTTGGAGGGATGGATGGATGTTGATTACGCAATCACTCCAGAACGGCTGAATACATCTGGATGAAATAGACACAGAGGTAGATTATAGTCTAGAATAGCACATAGGCTTTTATCTCGGATCTTATGTTCCCTTGGGATAAATGCGAAAGTGAGTTTGTTTGTTTACGCTTTGACGCCTAAATTGACGAACCGGTTTTGATGAATTTCAGTACAAAGATAGACGGGACACTGAAGCGGTTGGACGGTTTTTTAACAACGGTACTGACACAATTTTTATACACGCATTCAATTATTATTATATAGTGGGTACTAGTCTAGCAGGACTTAACTGCTGCAACTGGGGTTGACTCCAAATGATGTCGTTACCGGTCAATTCATCACATTTACGAAATTCTGTATACCTACGTACTCTATTATAATCATTCTAAAGCATGTACCCGTCGTTCTCAAGTATCAACATTTCGTTTGTTGAAAGTTAACTTTGTTCTAATATGATTCTGAGAAGTCTCGAAGCCCCGAAGTTTTCGTGCTCCGGTCATGTGTCGGCCTGTGTCCTGGAACTTTGAAAATCTCGAGACTTCTATAACGCTCGTATGGTGTTGGTTTTCTTTGGTAGGTACGTGCCGAATTAATAAAAACATTCAATCGATATAATGTAGGATGCAGCAACGAAGCGTTGCGATTGCGATCCACGTATGTATTATTAGCTGTTAATGAAGTCATGTCACATGCGAATCTGAGCGCGCGTCGTCGCTCGCACGCGGCTACGTCACCGCGCGGCGCGTACCGAGTACAGCGCATGTGGTGCGGTGAGTCACGCGCGCCGGCTGCTGCCAACACTGCTGTCGTCCATTCAAGTCGTACACTCCTCTGCTAGCCCTCCCAGCCAACCTTCCTTGCCAGCCAACTGGACAAGGCAGTATTAGGCTGAACATTATTCATTCATTTTTAAGTCTCGTCCTTATTTTATTCTAAGGTTAGGTCGCATTCATTCAGAAAGGGGAATTATATTTTTTTCACTGAAGTTTATATTTGCCATCAACTTGTCACAGCTAATTAATAGGTATATCGCCACAAAATATTTTCATTCACAGATAAATAAAAGGTATGAAATACTAAATTAATGTCAATATGTATCTAAAATAAGAGATAGATTATCAATAAAATCGTAGTTCATTCCTTGGATAAAACATTGCCCTCAAAATAATAGGTTTATCCCATACATAATAGCTTCGTACTCAGAATGGTATAACTGTCAGTAAATGTTCGGAGCTTAGGGCACCCCGACACGGGTAGCTACGTCGGGGTGACTCCCAAATAAGAAACACTACAAAGTATAAAATATCTTTAATATTCGGAAGTCGGTGTCAAAAAACGAAAAAACAACCAAAAACACCGACTTCCGAAATTTAAAGTTAGCTACTTTGTAGTGTTTTTTTTTCTGAATAACGATGTTCATTCTTTTGCCTATCTTTTTGGATATGCGGCTCCATTTCGGTACGACTTAGTGAGTCTATATTTTTTTAAAACGCAAGGTCGCTTGTGGAATATATGCGTCTAATGTGAAACGACGCAGCCGGCAATACTGAGAACAGCTAGTGCTGCGTTCGCTACGTCCTTGTATCATCGATTCACGGTCTACACGGAGCCCGGTAAATAAAAAACACCTCCACAGGCTGAACCCACAAGTTTTATATTGTTTCACGACACAAACACAGAATCATTTATATGTAGTAGCTTTACTGAAAAAGTTTCTACTTAATAAATGATGTTATGAAGAATTAAATAGAGAAAAATTTAGGAATTTGAATCTGCAAAAGCTAAAATTTTCCTTCAACCTCCTTCAACAAAATAATCGCATGGTAACGTCAGTTTTGAAGTTGTTATATGTACCGGAATACCATTTTTTGTCTCAATGTCAAATGGCATTCAGGTTAAAAATTAGCAGAATACCGTTTTAGTACATTTTTTTGTAAAATTGAAGTATTCTTCAATGACATCAGAATATTGAAATCGAAATTCAGGATTCTTATGTTACCGTTCCTCCAGTGAATAAAACCGTTTACGAGCAATTTCGAAAGAGATGCCTAACTTACACTCTGGATCATTTGACTTGAAAGGCAGTTTTACTATAAATGGGCCTGATGTGTCTCTTTTAAACGTTGCTGTAAAGAAGTCCTCACAGGCCTGCTCTTCCTCTTATAAAAGCTTTTTGTAGAATAAGGTTATTCTAACTCCCAGAACTTCTTTAACAGATCATCAGTCGTTATTTGAGTGTGCATGTTCACGCATTTATTATGTTGCAGAGAACCGTGGTTACTTTGTCAATTTATACAGCCAGAGAGGATCCATCCAAGTTTGGTATTTTGAGCACCTAGAAACCCAAGTAGACCCTTGATAACACCATCCATTAAAATCTGGCAATATACTTCTGCTTCTAACAAAGAATCTATTTTGTTTGAAGTATTAAATATCAGCTAATTTTAAATCCAACATTTGAGGTGTCAAAACAATCTTCCGTTCAGGAAGAAGTGATGTAATCTTCTTAAGAACATGAACTTTCACAACAACTATAAATTGGGATCGCGAGGTGCCCGTCAGACGTGGCTGAAGCTTTACTGTTACAAAACATTTAGAGAGCAAAGTTGCACTCTGGTCACTGCCAAGTCCTGAAATAAAGCTCTTGTCAATAATTTTCTTTAGATCAAGCATTTATACCGACGACTAAGTAATAAACGATGCTTGAGATCCTTGGTCTAAGAGAGATCTTAAAACGAAAGTACCTGTTCTCGCTTCTTCCTTTACCAAGGCAGTGACCAATAATACTTGGCTGTTCACGTAGAAAAAACAAGAAACAATGTTATTTGGTGCCAAGCTCTGTGAACTTGATGGTGGAGAATGATCCGTCCCATCGACCTCTTGATCAAGTGAGCCGTGATCACCTTTAGGGACTGATTTCGGATGCAGAAAAGAGTGGTGTCCTCTTCCTTCACATACGACAATTGGTTGAAAGACGACCTGAATAAACCGAATGATTTTAACCGAAACAGTTGAAACACAACTTATTGGTTTGGACAAAGTTACGATGTGCTTCAATCTTCCTTTGCAAACTTTTTGCAATTAATTAGTTTATGGCTGTCGGTACAAAACGCACATATTGAACTTGAAGTGACATGCATAACCTTAGTTGCACGAGTACTATAATTTGATTAAGAAGTGACTTTACTATCCAAAAACTCAATAGACCTGAATCGCTGCTCTAAGAATGCTTGCAAATCACTGACTTTGGGTAGTTCGTCATTGAACTTACAGATTAGAACTTCCCATAATTTCCTGGATTCAGTAACAAGTTTTAAACTAACAGTGTAAATAACAATAATATCCCAAGAAGAAATGTCAATATCTAAATTCTTGAAGGCGGTTAAACATTAATTTATTGTATCAAGCAATTCTTTAATGGCACTGGATGATACTGAATATATGTTCCTTTGATTCATGAAACGTTTTAAAATACAAATAGCAAGATGTCATATATTATTATAGCGATGTTCTAACTGATCCCAACAGACTTTGTAATTTATTGGCCGTGATAGGAATATGCCGCAAAGGTTGCTCGGCCTCACCACTGTTAAGAGCCTTTGAGATAGCGTAGACGTTGATCGCCAATGCTTTGTTGCTATGTTTTAACGACATGAATAAATCACGAAAACTTGTCCTTTCGGTGTTATTACCACTAAAACTAGGAATGGTTATCTTGGGTAAATTAACGCTAAAGGATTGAATGACGTTTGGCTCATTAACCTTAGAACTAGACAATGTAACAGTTTTAGAATCGATCTTAAACTTAAGCAAGCAATCCTTTATTTCCGTTTTATAATCCGTGAATAGTTCTTCAGTTACGCCGTATGCATCAGTCGTATGATAGCAAGATTTTACTAATCCCTTGTGATCAAATTCTGAAACGATTACTGTATGTGTTTCGCGATACGAAGTCCAATAATTTGCCGGTTTTTCTAGCCGAGTTTCCAAATAGGATAACGTTAATCTGTCAATTGGAGATTTTTTAAAATTAACTCTGGCTTTTTGCATCTTTGTTTTTGTATCTTCTTGAAGAGTAGAATACGTGGCCATTTTAAACGCTTTTTAAATGAATGTATAGTTTAAAATATCTTAGTGTTCAATAAAATTAGTTGCGACTTTTCAACTAATTTGAATTGGTAATCCCAAAAAAATAACTTTTTCTTCAAATTTTTCTAAGTGTTTGGCACTTCTGTAGAAAAACCGGCGTGAATTCCAAGTCTTTTCGCTTTTTGCCAAACTATTCAAGTCCAAACAACTTCCAAATTTCTAAGTCTATTTCTTCTTGTGTGAAAGTTCAAATTTGATTGTATTTTCTCAGTCAATATTGCAAAGAGTACTGTTGTACTTCTCGGATTTCCCAAAAAGGTGTGAAGAGCCTTCAAGGCATTTATAAGAAAAACACCGAGCTCAGAACGAGAGACATTTAATTTCAGATTTTACAATTTTCAATATATAAAAAATATACAATATACAAAAATCATGGGGGGTCATGTATTTGTGGAAAATCTTAACATCGCCATTTAGCGGAGTGACGTCATTACGCAACGCCATCTATCGAGGTGGATGAAACTATATAATAAATAAACCAAAAAGTGCCAATTCCAATTTCGAATCTTAACAGTATTCGTCAATAGTATATAACATTTTATCAATTGAGAACAATTCCATTTTTTTCTTTATGTAATATTTAATTATTTTATGGCGTCTGGAATTTATTATAATGCGTGGAGCCATTCATCCATCCACACTCAGGATACTATTTTTACTAGTGTAGTTTTACACTTGAAATTACTCAAAGATTTTTTGTACTTACTACGAATTGGAACACTTCAAACCATTGCAGTTTTTCAAAAAAGGTTAGGATTTGTTTGGCGAAGATACTAATTTCTAATATGTATATCGCCGGTAGCGTAAGTTTTAAGTTTTAATGATTTTAAATCATTAAAACTTAAAACGTACGGGTCACAGCTGCCATCTGCTTTCAAACCACACCAATCCCTTATCCGGGGAATTACCCCGAAAAATATTCCGTATCGTAAAAGTGAGGCTACTAGACCATGGTAGGCAACAAGTAACGCGTCTATATTAACTTTTCTAGACAATGAAAAAAGTGCATAGGCATATTTATTTGTTTTTTTACATAGTTTTTCTATATGAGCTTTCCAATTTAGGTTATTGGCAATATGGATACCTAAAAACACACCTACCGTAAATTACAATGGTAACGAAGCAGAAGTGTTGGATCATTTGACTTCCTTCAATATGGTTGGCGTCATGTTCGAGAACGGACGCCATCAGTTGAGACTGCTCATCTCTCAGCTGCCATGGTTTATTTTAATTATTTGTTGTTTGAATTGTTGTGTTTTTCTTACTCCGGACGCTTTTATCGTGCATTTCTTTCTACATCGTTCTCACTGTATGTATAATTTCAACAAGAATGATGTCACCAAAACATTGTAAAAAAAAAAGATTTAAAAGAGTGTCCGTGGACTTTCTTGCACGTTCTTCTCCAAAGAAATCTACGCTTTCAAACGTGCAAATAACTTCATCCTTGACTGACCGACCTTGACAATTCAAAAGTGCCTGTAAATGGTTTAACGGAAATAAATATTTTGAGTTTGAAAAAGTAAATTCTTCTACTTCGTTACCATTGTAATGACACCAAATTTTTGGAGCTTCGATTCTTTGGTGAATGCATTACTTTGGTCTGCTTGAGGTTGATTTTTAAGTTATTCCTATGAAGCCAAATAATTGTGTCAGTAAGAGTATTATTAATGTCAAATTGATATGTATTTAGGTCCTTACATTTTAGTATGGCGGTGCTATCGTCTGCAAACAAACCCAGTTGTTGTTGTGTCACTTTTGGCAAATCATTTTAAATGTAAATGAGAAATAAATGAGGCCCGAGCACGCTACCTTGAGGCACTCCATATTTTACACTCCTGAAGTTCGACACATTCTAATAAATGATAAATGATATTTATTTTGTAAGTAGGTTTAAACATAACACTGTAAAACCTTGACCTGTCCAGACAGTGCAAACATTTGTCAGTTATCGTGTAGCTCAAACTCAAAACTTAAAGAACCTCAACGATTTAACGAACAATCCCATGTGTATGTCCTTAACATTTGGGTAGGCCGCATGAAGAACATTAAACTGCCAGACTAACATAAAATGAACCCCTTATATTGCGATGTACATGGTCTTCCTATTCACAATAAGTTATATGAGGACCATGCAGATCAGTGTCTGAAATGGTCTTTTGAGGCTTTCCTCAAAAGAGCATTTCAGACAGGTCCACTCAAATCTGTGAGGTTCTTTAACCACACAGATTTGAATGGACCTGTCTAGTCAGTGCAAGCCTTAGTTAATAATCGAGTAGCTCAACTTAGAACTAAGAAGGAGCTTAACAACTCGACGAACAATGCCAATGAAACATTTGGGTAGGCCACAAAAAGTACTCGAACAGCCAGACATCGTTAATAAAAAAAACCAGCCAAGTGCGAGTCGGACTCGCGCACCAATGGTTCCGTACAAAACTGTAGGTATGTATATAAGTAAAAGTTATGGTATTTTTATTGCTAAGTAAAACATCCGGATTGAATGACGATAAATTCGTCTTTGCCGTTTGAAAAATATTGTCCCCTCCCCATCCATAGGGATAAGTCGCGGTTATTGCGGTAACTACAATTATGTTTATAATCACAATTTTTTTGGTGGTAAAACTACCTAAAATTTTAAGGTTTTACTGATTTTTTCTGTTATCTGTGCTGTAAGCTATTGCTTCTTACCAAATTTCAAGATTCTAAGTCAACGGGAAGTAGCCTTTAGGTTTTGATTCCCTTGCGAATAGTTGCGAGTTTCAAAATATGCGGTATAAATGGTTGAACCTTTGCGTTTTTGCGTTGGCTTAGAAATTTGTTTTTTTTTTCAGCTTAAAGGCAATTAGACCTCAGTATTTGATATGAGTTTCGCCTTGATACCCCTACGCGTTCATGAGGAAAAGGGTAATAAGTTTATAATTATTAAAAAAATATATATACTATGTAATGTAACTAAAAATTTAAGGTTTCTTGAAATGTTTCCTTTATGCGTTCTATAAAATGTTGCATCATGCCAAATTTCAAGATCCTAGGTCGACTGGAAGTATCCTTTAGGTTTTGATTCCCTTGCGAGTAAAAACCCCACAGTTCCTACTGCTACCCTAAGTCGAAAGCCTGGGATCCAACATTAAATTCACGCGCCCCGTCTGGAGAGCGTACGGAACACTGAAACAAGCAAGTTTTGCATTCAATCATAGTACGTTCTAGTTATTAATTAAACCGACGTGACAGTGGCAGTACATATATATTTTTTTTAAAGCACAAAGTACGTGCAAATGTTTAGTTTGTCGTTCATTGCTATAGAAAATGTGTTTTGGATTGCACTATGTTCTCAGATATACATACAGTCTTGGCCAAAAGTATTGAGCACCTTACAAATTTCGCTCGTTCACGGTAAGTATGGGAGAAAACCGAAAATACACAACAATGACCCACGCCGCAACTAGGAATAAAACACCTGGGTGCAATAAAATGTGTCTTTTACAATTTTTGTATTTATTTATCAGTTCGCTACCATCGCTCGTTGTGAACACATCTAGTGCCCCTTTGGTATTTTATTTCAAAGTTTTAAGTGTTATCGTTGCAATATGCCAAAACGAAACGAAATTTCTTTAGAAAAACGTGTGCAGATACAGCTTTTGCATGAGCAAGGGAAATCACAAGTAGAGATTTCCAAAACTGTGAAATGTTCGCGCCGATCCGTGCAATATGCTATTAAGCAATTCTCTGCTACCGGATCACATCAAAATAGACCGAGAACCGGGCGCAAACGCATCACCACAGACCATCAGGATCGTCAGTTACTGAGAGAGTCGTTAAGAAATAGGAAAAAAATATCTCCAGAGCTCGCTACTGAGTTGTCAGAACAAATTATGAAATCAATTTCTGCTCGAACTACTCATAGAAGACTTCAGGAAGCTGGTCTGAAAGGCTGTAAAGCTAGGAAGAAGCCATGGTTCTCCGACAACAACAAAAAAAGCTCGGTATAAATGGGCCTTAAAACACCGAACTTTCACCGCTGAAGAGTGGTCAGACGAATCAAACTTTGAGGTGATTAAGTCAATTTAATGCCCTAATAAAATTATATAAAATGGTTTAAAAACCAAACGCATAGATGAAGTTATTTTTTTTCGGAACTCAATATTTTTCTCTTTATTGCAGATTTTTGGTACACCTGGTGTGACCTTTATGCGTCGCCGGGTGGGCGAAGAATTTAAGCCAGAGTGTGTGATCCCAACCGTAATACACGGCGGCGGCAGCATAATGGTCTGGGGTTGCATGACCGATTCTGAAGTTGACGAATTATTCGTGTGTGAGGGCCGCATGGACTCTACTAATTATATAAATGTACTAGAAACTGCGTTGCATTCACGAAACTTTTCGGCGACACGAACATGGATGGTGTTAAATTCCAGCAGGATAACGCGCCATGCCACAAATCTGCCCGCACTATGACATGATTTCGGGAAAATAACACAGAGCTTCTTGACTGGCCTGCCCAGTCGCCAGATCTGAACCCCATAGAACATTTATGGGGTTTATTAAAGCGTAGAGTTAGGCGCCACACAATTAATAACAGAGAGGATTTGAAATGCTACCTGCGCCTAGAATGGAACGCGATTACTGCTGAAGACAGTAAAAATCTTGTTAGCTCTTTGCCAAAAAGAATTTCTGCCGTAATTAAGGCAAAGGGTGGACCCACAAAATATTTCGTCCGGTCCAAGGTAAGTTCTGTGGCTTCTGGAACCTTGTAACTCTTCTGCAGAATCAATATTGTGAAGAGGATATCCTTGGCTCCAGGTCTCTGGCAGAAAAGGTAGCCCTTTGGAAGCGTCTGGCGAAAACTAAAAGAATATGAAATAGGAATATAAAAAATATGTTTTGTTTTTATATGGGAGTCCGGTGCCAGCCCTCGCCAGCCTACGTAAAATATATTATGAAAGTTTAAATCTAAAATATAGTTTCATTTTATAATAATATCAAAAGTAGCACTAGCGTGAGTCCGCTAGTGTTACAATATTGTGAAGACACGACAGATATTATGTCAACAACATGGCCCGTCAGAACAAAGAAACGGAGAGCCGCCCGCATAGAAACTACGAAGCGGAAGTCAAGCAACAGACGCCGCTATCTGCAGGTGGCGCGCGCTGCCACTACTGTGCTCGTGTCCGAGTGCCGCCGACCGGCGACGGCCGAGCCGGGAGCCGCGTGCCAGCCGCTTATTACATCTCTACTTCTTTGGTTACGCCCTTTAAGCTTAAATAGCTTGATGGATTTTTTCTTAATAATATGTTAACGTTGATAAACTGAGTGACACGTAATGGCAGCCGTCATCTTGTTTTTTTCGGGGAACGACTACCACGGTGGCGGTGGTGCAGGTATCACACTTAAAGATTAAAATGATCGAGTACTTAAGTTCCAAAATAAAGATTCTATTACATAATTGGTGCAGCAGTCTTGCACATTTATAAAAATGTTTGGCACAGAATACTAATTTCTGAAACAAGCGTTACATGCACGGCATTATCTGTGCGGTCTCTAGATTGGGACATCGCGATTAGATAGCAGGCGCGATTTAACCGTCGCGTCTTGACGAGGCGCTGAAGGGCACGCGGCTGCCCGCGCTCACTGCGCCTACTAACGCGGTACTGGACTGATTGGTAAATCGGTGCATTCCTTGAAATGATTTGTTGGAAAGCTAATTTTTAACTGTCTTGCTTACATAACTTGTCTTGTATAGTTTTAATTTTAACATAAATTAATTATTTATTTAAATTGTGTTTTGTTTTAAAATGTTTACTCACTAACTTATTTTTATCTATTAATTTTGTCTCAAATTGATTTTAAATATTAAGTAAAAAGCTAATATTTTATAAATTTTTAGAGTGAACAATATGAATAACAATAATAATAATCTTTACGAGTTTGGTCTGTGGATGGGTGACCATGGGCGTGCAGTAGGCTACAGAAAGGGTTGGCCAGCCCATACACAATGCCAAAAAAAAAAAATTTTTTTTCGTCCACTTTCAAAGTGACGAAAATTCGCATCGTCAGTATCGTGATTTCAACCCTGAATAAAGAGGTGATTTTTTTTTTTGGGCATTATATATGGGCTGGCCTACCCTTACTGTAGCCTACTGCACGCCCATGTGGGTGACCATCTTAACATACCGAGACTCCTCCGTGCCTCGGAAAGCACGTTAAGCCGTTGGTCCCGGCTGTCATTTGCAGATCTCTGGCAGTCGTTACGGATAGTCAGAAGCCAGATAATTTGACACCAGTCTTGCCAAGGAGTACCGTGTTACCCAGTTAATGGGTTGTGGAGGTCTGGTAGGCAGCCGCCCAACGTAAAATACTGGTATTCAGCTGAATCCGGTTTGACTGGAAGCCGACCCCAATATAATTGGGAAAAGGCTAGGCAGATGATGAATATGAATAACCACAAATTATGCATAAGGTGTTAACCTTTAATTAATTGTTGCACTTGTAAAAGAATATAGAATGTAGCTGTGATGTGATGTGTAAACAATTGTTGGTTAACCAAGTAAATAAATAAATAAATGAATAACTTAGGGTAAAAAAAAATACAACCGACTTCCAAAAAAACACGGCATTCGGTGTTTTTGGTTGCTTTATCGTTTTCGACACCGTCTTCCGAAATTATAGGGGGTGCCCTTAGCGTGTAGTCGCTTAGTTTGTAAGTTTTTAATAAGTCCTGGCTGGAGTCTTTAATATTTATATTAAGGCCCACAGGCAAGTCTGATTAAGCAGTCAACAATCTCATAGCTTGGACTGCGAGACGACACTCATAAAAAAAAAACTTGAGAGGTGTCAAGGGACACCCGGATGGAACGAAGTTCCAAATAAATATTCTCATTTAATATCTAAACTACTCATAGGATTACCAACTCTTCTGGAGATTGAAAGCTTCAATATCGCTGTCATAACTCATAGCACTCATTCTCGTAGCCTACTTGTTATCCTTGAAAAAAACACCATCCCTGTTCTGTTTCTTGATAGAGAAGTGAAACCGCATGAAATAGCTAGTATTTAATCAAATAAAAAAAGTATTTCACCACTAAAAAAATATAAATGTTTTAAAATATTTGTATTGTTTTCAGATTCAATTTTTTGCGTTCGTACGATTGCTAATTAGGTCTATTACGCCAAATAACTGATACGTTTCAGTTTTAAAACTGTTTGTTCATAAAATAGAGCAGATATCAAGCAAAATTTTTTTTGTCATTTCGAATGTTTCGTTTGTAGTATTTGAAATTAATACCAACTTTCTATTCTGGATTGTGTGTACCTGAGAAGTTTTTGGGTACCTACTTACAATGACATATAAGTTACGAGACTCCTTTTTTCAAAATAGTCAATACTTATAACTATTATAAACGGTAAAATTGAAAAAAATATCAGCTTGTAGATTTCAGAATTTCTATTGATACTGAGTTAGGAGTGCAAGAAAAATACTGCACCGCTTATTTACAATTTAAATTTTTAGGTTTTTGTCATTTATTTTTCGCCAAACGACCAGCTGATCGTCTAACGGCACCATGCCCCAGTCACGCGATGCACGCATGCAGCTTACATATGTTGATATGATCATCAGGGCTGTTCCCTACACAATAACACATTCTTATAAATAAAATCTAGATTGATGGACTATTTGGGCGAGCTAAAAACTTGATCACCGGTCAGTATTATTTATCACATGATCGTCGGTCATGAGACTATAGCCCGCGAAAGTGTGTCCAGGTCGAGGCTTTTTAATGCTCTGAATATTTCCTGGAATCCGACCTAGGTTTGCATCCAGATATAGTGGCAGTGAACAAGGGACTCACCCCGCTCTCCTTGGCTACTGAGAACTGGCGCAAACCTGTAGAGCTTGACACTAATGATCGCAGGGTGGCTGGCAGGGTTATGGACTTCACGGACGCTTTTTCCGGACCCCACATGGGCCCGACCTGGATCAATTAGCGTCCGTAGCCTGGCTGCGTTTCGGTGACCTCTTTGGGTAAATCGAAGTTATGGTGTGTGCAATTATAGACGAAGTTATTATGACGATTATTTACTGGAGATTTATTATGAAACACGGCGTGGTTGGCATCTATCGAGCATGTCACCGTCGAGAAAAATTAAACCGCCTGAATCGTAAAGTGTGCCATGATTGTAGACATAACCATCCCACATGACGAGATCCTCGTGAAAGCTGAGAAAGATAAGCAAATTAAGTATCATATCTTGATCCGCGAGGTTGTCAACATGTTGGATGTGAACTCTGCAATCATTGTACCGATAGTCGTGTCGGCCAATGGCTTCATAGCCACGAGACTCGACCTACACCTTAGGAGGCTCTCATCGGACAGCTAGATCAAGGACTTGATTCAGAAAGCGGTACTTCTGGACACGGCTCGTATTCTTAGGAGGATCCTTTTCTCTGGAGTCATGACCACCAGTAGCTTGGAGTTGGAGACCGTTCCCGATACCGGTGGGCTACTATTATTATAATTATTTATTAAAATATTAAAAAATGAATTATATGAATATTTTTAATTGAATAAAGGACCTCATCCATGAATAAATATAACGAGTATAAATAGAGACTGTGAATTTTGTGGGATGGTGCGTATTTATGTTTTTGTTGAGGGTAATCTCCGAAACAGAATGGTGTATGGTGTACCTATGTGTGAATTATGAAAAAGAAATTCAAATTGTTGCAGAAACTATTTAAAAATTATTTCACCATTTGACAGATACAAAATTCGAGATGGCCATGGATTATATTTAATTATTATTCAACCAGGGAAAACCCTGGACTAGAAGCTAGGTATTACAAATAATAGGTAGAACAAAACGTTCCAATAAAATGTTCAACAGGAAAAATTGTCTAAAAGATAAACAGGTCAGCAGATCAACTGTTACTGCAAATATTTTATAGTGACGTAGATTTTTTGCGAAGAGGGCGGCGGCTATCGTGTAACATCGTCGTGAAAAAATACAACCGACTTCCAAATAAAAAAATACAACCGACTTCCAAATAAAAAAAAACACTACAAAGTTATTTTTATTTTACACTTTTTAGTGGTACACACACCTAACAGGAAAGCAAAACACGCACTATTTCCTCCTAGCTATTTTGATTTAAAAACCAAACTACTCCTGAAACCTCCCTCCTCCTTTTTTTGAAGTCGGTTAATGAAGGGTCGCCAATGGGGAAAAACGGGGGATTCCAATGCCAACCGGCCCGAATTACCCAGCCAAGCACTTATTCTGAAGCATTATCAGCTAAAAGCTAATCTATACTTCCATACATACATATTATACATGCGAAAGTTTGGATGTTTGTTACTCAATCACGACAGAACGGATGTTGATGAAATTTGGCACCGAACAAGATTATAGTCATTAATTCATTTCTGTTTACGATTAGTTCCTATAATAGTAAAAAATAATAATGGTTTGAAAAGCTATAAAATTGTTTAGATGTTACCTTGTTAGATAAGTACCTGCACCTGCTGGTACGAAAAACGAAAACAACATTGACTCCCGAGCTTACTTACATCTTCCTAACGAAGATAAGGAGATTGAAGACATATTCAAGGTTTATACGTTGGCCATAGATATCGAAAAAAAAAAACATTCTTGTTCTACTTATTATATTCTTGTACTTCAAAAAAACTACGGTAGCTAAAACTAAAACTACGGTAAGTCAATTCTGTCGGACACTGTGTCAGAAATGACCATTCTTCTTTGCAAAAATATTTTACTGTTTCTTTATAAAACAACAAAATTACCCCAATGTTAAATGTGAAAGTATCTATAAGATCTCTTATTTGTTTACTACATTTTACGCTAAAACCGCTCAAGTGCTGAAACAATTTTGATGAATTTTGGAATACTGATAAATTGGGTCGTGAAACAGAACATAGACTACTATACTTTTTATCCCGGAAGTATGATACCCTGGGATAAATTGGGACTTGAATGCGTTCGAAGCTGCTGGCACTTAGCACGCGTTTATTTATTAGGCCAACGATTTAAGTGTGTGTGATCTTTATTAGAATAAATACTCTACCTTAAAATGATCTTACTTTTTTTATTTTTATGATCCTATTTAGCATTTCTCATTTCTTTTATTTAGGTTATTTGAAAACTATTTAAGAATCAACAATATTATTAATAGCTGCACTTGTATAATGTTATTTTTTGTCTTTTCGACACTTTCTATAACTAGAAAGTGATAATGCCGTGAAACTGTTATTGGCTTAAGAGATAATTGTCATCATCTCGCTATTACTGTGCAGTGTGCAGTGTATGCAGACTCTAAGATGCTGGTGTAAGATGGGCTGTTTGTGTGCATTGCTAGTGAAGTAAACATTCATGTCTCACGTAAATAATAACTGTTGAGTTTCCAATAAATAAAATAAAATTATTAAGCATTACCTTATCAAATACCTTGCTAAATACTGGCAATATGGATACTGGTCTATAATTATTTGTGTCTTTACTGTCCCCGTATTTAAAAAGTGGTACAATTTTACTGTATTTCATTACATCCGGAGATACTCCTTGATCCACACACAGATTATATATTAAAGCTAAATACGGCGCTATAGTCTCAATAATTGAGGTACAAACTTTGATAGACAACCTCCATAGATCTTCGGACAATTTAATCTTGTTTTGTTTAAAAGCCTATAATACTGTTATGGGGTTTATCCTATGTTTAAAATTAAATTCAGTCAGGTAAGGTGAAACGTTGGCCTGTAATAAATCAAAAGCCAGTAAAGGGAATTTAAGGCTTCAGTTGTTTTAATTGGGATACTGCTCAAGACATTTACAAATTGTTGAGCAACTTTCTTGTTATAGCTAATAAGACCATGAGAAGCGTCCAATGCGTAATCATCAGTATTGTATCTTTTGTTCCCGTTTGTTTCATTATTACCTTCCAAACTGCCTTTATTTTATTTTCTGATGATTTAACTTTGTTGCTAATATATAAGGCCTTAGCTGGCCTTACAACATTTTTGAGTAGCGACATATTTATTAAAAGTTTCAAGACGGGTTCATATCTAGAATGGTATAGACTCTCCAAACTACCAGGAGACCTAAATAATGAAGAAGTATTTCAAGAGCGTAAATATTCACAAACTACCAGGAGACCTAAATAATGAAGAAGTATTTCAAGAGCGTAAAGATTCACAAACTACCAGGAGACTTAAATAATGAAGAAGTATTTCAAGAGCGTAAAGATTCACAAACTACCAGGAGACCTAATTGTACTTCGGGGAGAGTGTCCAGGAACTCCACGATCTCATCCCACCGGCCCCCTTCTACCATCGGACATCTAGACGCACTGCAAGTTACCATCCCTACCTTGTTGCTATTCCACCAATTCGCACTAAACGTTTCCAAACGTCTTTTATAATGCGCACAGCAAAGGAGTGGAACTCTCTGCCTGCGTCTGTGTTTCCGAACGCATACAACCCTAATCTCTTCAAAATTAGAGTGAACAGGCTTCTTCTGGGTAAGCTCGCTCCATCGTCGACTTTGTCTCTGTCATCTATGACCTAGACTAGAGTCAAGAGCAAACCCATATTNAGTATTTCAAGAGCGTAAAGATTCACAAACTACCAGGAGACCTAAATAATGAAGAAGTATTTCAAGAGCGTAAAGATTCACAAACTACCAGGAGACCTAAATAATGAAGAAGTATTTCAAGAGCGTAAAGATTCACAAACTACCAGGAGACCTAAATAATGAAGAAGTATTTCAAGAGCGTAAAGATTCACAAACTACCAGGAGACCTAAATAATGAAGAAGTATTTCAAGAGCGTAAAGATTCACAAACTACCAGGAGACCTAAATAATGAAGAAGTATTTCA
Organism: Mamestra configurata; assembly: GCA_002192655.3. NCBI lineage: Eukaryota > Metazoa > Arthropoda > Insecta > Lepidoptera > Noctuidae > Mamestra > Mamestra configurata. The sequence goes on from NDFZ01004500.1 coordinate 68,391, forward strand.
AGAGCGTAAAGATTCACAAACTACCAGGAGAACAAAAAAAAATCTTTTTACAAAAAATACGTCGGTTTCGGTTGTTTTTCGATTTTTGACACAGACTTCCGAAATTAGTTTTAGAATTAGTTATTTTATACTTTGTAATGTTCTTTAATTGGAAGGCGGTTGTATTTTATTGTAAGTAGTTTTTTATTTTCCACTTTTTAGTGGTGATACCCCACAATTAAGTAACATTATTCCCGTAATGAGTGGTTGCACTATTTGCCGTTAAGGAATTACTTTATGTGCCTTCGCAGTCCAAGTCCAGAACAGCTCATACTTAAATATCTACTTTGCTTTGGTACTAGATTTTATTGATTTTAAGTTGACGTCACTGGTTTATCTTCGAACTTCACCGTCCAATGCAATATAGCTTTAAATAAACCCAACGCAAAAAGAATGATCAAGATCGGTTAATAAAAAATAAAGTTATGTCCGAATAGATAACCCAAAAAACATGTTAATTCAGATTAACTTGTTTGTATCTGCGTACCCCTTCACAGCGTACCGGCGTGATGTTATTTTGTGAACTGGTGTAAACAATAAACAGACATACGATTTCAGCAATCCCGGGAGCTTTGCTATAATTTATTGAAGAGTTCCGTTGCCTAACTCTGAAGTTCTTCATCCGATCTTCACCAAATTGAAACGGAATCAGTTTGGAAAAATATTCTTCATCAACAAACATTTTTTTTCTGGGAAGGTATAAGTCAGGATCTGATGCTAATGCATCAGATCTCCGGACTTATACCTTTCATCAAGCTTAGCAAGATGTTAATTAACAGGCACAATTATCTGAATTGCGTTAGAAAGTATATGGAAAACATTGTATGTGTCTTTAAATTTGAGGGTTGCCCTCGATTAACCTAGGATCCCAACATCAGATTCTGACTTGGTGGGAGCACCAATCTCCAATGGGACCACCTCAGGAGTACAGGCTTTCGAATCAAAAAAAGAATCATGAAATCCAAGCTAAATAAAAAATAATTCGTAAGGTCCCACTTCGTTACTTAATATTCCTCATTCCCTTTCAATATAGTGTACATTATTCTACTAGTCAAGCCCTTTCATTTGATACCCATATTTAGGAAGAAATATGTAATCCACCATTTTGTGGCGGCGGCCACTTGGACCGTTTTCATCAAACTTAGCTAAGAACACTCCCGACTAATTCACCTTTCAAACAAAAACAAACAAAATCATAATCGGGTCAATCGTTCGAGAGCTACGATGCCACAGACAGACACACACACACACACACACACACAGACACGTCAAACTTATAACAAGCACTCCGTCGTTGTTGCGGCGATGCCTTAAAACAGAAAACAAACATACTTACAGTCGAATTGAGAACCTCCTCCTTTTTTCAAGTCGGTTAAAAATGAAGAAGTTTTCCCCAGGCTGGAATTATCAGGAGTGGTAGATCAGAATCATGAAGAAGTATTTATGGGTGGAGCCGCTGACAAAATAGTACCTAACAAGTTTTTATTTCACTCTAAACCCTATTCTGAAGAAGACTACGCAGACGGAAGTCGCGGGCAGAAGTGAGTATTGAATAACGACCCTATTTTTTAATGAAATTATAGCAAAAAATACTGTAGGTATTTACTTGTAAACTAAAAAAAAAAAATTGTATTAGGTAGGTACTGTACTGCGCAGAACTAACTTCCTTTTGTGTTCAATCCCGGCAGGTCAGTATATTCCCAAACATAAGAGCCTCTTGTCGGTGTATGGTTAAAGTCGAGTCCCGGAGGACGTTTTCAATTGGGTTGGTATTATATATGTATATTTTTTTTTTCTATTATGTACACCGATTAATCAGATGTTTCTGATCCGATTTCTTTGATTATTTTTTAGTTCTATGCCGTATACCTGCCATTTGGTCCCGTAATAGTTATTTTATTTATGATACTAGTAGTGCGGTAAGTTGGTTCTGTAATGTAACTTACCATAGTCACGAGTTTAAAAAACGAATTTCTGCATGTGTGTCATACAACATTTTTCAACACATTTGCGAGAAAACAGTTAAATAGGTAATTTCTTCTCTTTTTAAAGAAACGTTGCCCGACTATAGGAATTTCTCCTATATCGTCAAAAGTGCCGTTTAATGGCCTAATTGAAATAAACGTTTTGACTTTGACGTATTTTGTTAAAGCGCTTCCAAGGTGGTTTGGTCATCAGCTATTCATTCTAGTTATGTGAAACTCCTTGGTGTTTTTTTTTTTAGAAATTAAAATAAAAACCGCACGGCGCGGCCACGTCGAGGAGTACGGTAAAATAGGTACTTAGATGAGAGTACTTATTAACCACACGTTCCATTTTATGGTGCGTAATTTTTACCTTTCGAACAATGTAAACAATGCATTTTTTGAGCAAATGTGTTCAAAAAAATTACTTCAGTTTGGCTCAGTAGTTTTTATTGTATGAGCACTTTTGCTTACTTGGATGATATAATTTTTGCGTACTTGGATGACGTTGTGTAGAATGACTCATTATGAATATTTTTTTTAAATTTCATCTAAAAACCTGGTTCAACTGTGGAATTCCTATTCCGCAGTTGAACCATGTTTCACAAAAACTTTTTAGGTGGGTAATCAAATTGCTACCTATTAATTCCCAAATATTAGTCAGCTTCGGCGAGATAACAGAAGTTCAAGTTACCTAATCAAGGCATACGTGTTAAATTTTTGGGCTAAAACAAAGCAGGATGCAGTCAATTACTATTGTCGCCAGGCCGCGCGCCGCAGCTCCGCCAGCCCGCACACGCGCCGCGTGAGCGCTGGCGCCGCCGAAGGCCATTCATCAGATTTCTCTTAACATTAATTGTTCTTTTCCCACTAACCTTGCTGCGACCCTGCAGCGCTAATCATGTTGCTGTGTTACCATAGTACGAGTAAGTTAGACACAGTTTAATATTAGAAAGAGAGTGTGGGCCCTGCGCCTTTTTAACGGTTTTATTTAGCTTGCTCTGTTTGTTGTTTGTTTGGGTCAAATTTAGTAGTTGAAATTTTACCCTCTTCCCGTTGACAGAATGATCTGATATTTGGTGCACACCTTTAGTTCTGCTGACAATAGGTACATTTATTTAAGGTTCCGACCACCCGAACGAACGAATGTGAGGACTATGTAGATTACTTTTTATTCCAGTCATTTTAACGTTTGTCTTTAAGTAATTTTACAGTTTGAATACTATATGGCTTACCAAAATGTCCTTTCTTAGGTATTGTTCGTCACATCGTTGAGCTCATTAAAGTTCTAAGTTGAGTCACGATAACTGACAAATCCTGACACTGTCTGGACAGGTCCACTCGAATCTGTGTGATGTTTTTCTCAAAAAACCATCTCAGACAGTTAACCTACGTGGTTCTCGTATGTTTATGACCATTACATTAATTGTATGGACTTCAAGAGACTATGACCTCTGAGTTTATTCTTCGCAGGATAGTCAGCTAGGAAACGCAGGCCTCATCTAGATTAATATGACAAACAAAATATATTGACTTGTACTTGTAACCTATTTGCAAAATAAATATCATTTAGCATTCACCCGCATGAAAAAGAGGACCCTTATAGGATCATTTGTGTGCCTGTCTGTACGTCTGTTACAGAGAATTTTCTCCGAATCTACAGGACCGATTCTATTGAAAGGGGTTCGAACATTTTTCTATGAGAGCTGGCATAGCCCCCAGCCGCTATTTTGATATTTTCGATTTTTTTTTTTATTGAAACACAAAGTATATTAGGAACATGGTGCCCCAAAGTGTCACGTTGCTGAATTATTTAGAGGTAAAGTCGCCATGTGAGAACAATAAAAATAATTAAAAATGAACTAATCACTTGCTTATTATACAGTAGACTGTATTCAAATAATAGTTCTCGGCTAGATTTAACCATTTCCGATTGCGATGCGGGTAAGTAGCTAGACAAGATTCGAATGCATATAAGCACATAATTGAGTCATTTTTAATGATAATCATGATTAAATATCTCGAAATATCTCGGCATGACATGTGACATTTTAGAGCAACATGCCCCTAACATTTTTTTTTGTTTTTTGAAGTTTTCTCTACCTTTACAAGTATAAACGGTGGATTTTTGACGGGGCAGTAAGGGTAGGTACCGTTATAGTTCCAGGAAAACGTTCCTAGGAGATGATCCATAACGTTTTGAGATTATTTCTTTATTATTTTAAAATATATAAATTGTTTGAGGTTATTCAAGAAAACAAATGTAAATTGATCATTCTCAATGGCAAGTAATAGTTATTTACTAATACATTACAGGAAACCTATAAGAAGTTTGTGTGTTTGTTTGAACGCGCTAATCTCTGGAACTACCCGTCGGATTTGAAAAATTTTTAGCCACATTTATGAGGAAGGCTATAGGCTATACGCGAACAGGAAATTCTTACGGGAACGGGAAAAACGGAATATACGCAAAAGCTAGTGTAATTTAAATATGAAAGATTTTTTGTTTGTTACGATTTGGCTCAAAAGCTACTCAACTTATTTTAAAACTTCTTTCGCAATTAGAAAGCTACATTATTAACTTAAAACAGGCTATATTTTGTTTTCGAAAAATTCGAGATCCCTACGAAAATTGCAATAATGTTAACGTTAATTATGCGCTATTGATGATACATAAAAGTAATGTACAACATTATTGAAGTACTCATTATTACCTATAAAAAAGTCCACGAGCGGATATGTCTAACTATTATGGTTAAGTCACAATTACCGCTTATTTGTTAAAATTATTCAATTAAAACCCGGCTGGAATGGGATAGTGGTGACTAGCGTCAAACTCATTCCCACCCCCTACTTCAGAGATCGACAGAACTTCACAACAACAAATGGTCACGGGCAACAGACTGTAGGCAGTCATAAATGGCTAAATCGAATGTATGTATGTGTACTACTAACAACAAAGTTTTAATAAGGTATTATTCAAATCCTTGACATTATTTTCCCATGAAATAGGTATTCGTAATAATCAATACCTAATTACTTCATTGATACAACAATTTTGATTAATTTTGACTTATTTACTCGTTTTGGAAAATTGGGCTAAATCTGAAATTGATCTGCTTTACAAAAAGGGTTATCCAACCGACATGGGAAACTACAGACCAATAAGCCTCATGTCATATATTTGTACAAACTGTTTGCTTCATGTCTATTAAACAGAAACTAATATCCTTAGACATTGACAGCCACCAACCTTACGGAGCCGGTTTTAGATCAGGATTTACTTAGCACAATTGATGACATCCATGTAATGGAACAAACAATAGAAAAATATCTAGAATTTTGCAGACCGCTATATCTAGCCTTCATAGATTACAAAAAGGCTTTTGATTCTATTTCTCACAATAGCACCTGGGAGGCGCTAACTTATCAAAGTATAGATGCCAAATATATAAATATCCTGAGAAGACAGGCGAATGCATAAACATCAACAGAGGGGTAAGATAAGGCGACCCATTATCACCTAAACTGTTTATAGCGGTACTACAGAATATAACGAAGGATTTGCCTTGGTCAACACAAGGAATTATGGTGGATGGAAGGTTCATGAGTCATCTAAGGTTTGCAGACGATATCGTTTTGATAGAAAATCCTGAAAAACTAAATATGAATAACTGAATATGAACTAATGATCTACAGGCTGTAAGCAAGCGGTCGGTTTAGAAATGAACCTCAGTAAAACAAAAATCATGACCAATGACAAAATGATACCTATTATAATGAACAATAAGCCACTAGAATATGTACACGAATATATTTACTTAGGGAAGCAATTTTCATTCAACACGAAAAGAAATGTAAAATATATAAACAGAAGAATAGCCCCAACCTGGAGAAGTTTTGGGCCCACAAAGAGATTTTAAAATCTCAGCTCTCAATGAAATAAAAGAAAATTGTTTTAGATTCAGCGATACTACCATGTCTAATCTACGGTTGCCAAACATGGTCATTCGACAAAAATCCAAGAAAAATTCACGCCACACAACGAGCAATGGAGAAGAGCTGTCTAGGAATCACTTTAAGAGACACAGTGAAAGCTGCCGACATTCGCAACTAAACTAAGGTAACTGACACCCATACCCTTTGCGCAAAAACTAAAATGGAAATGGGCGGGCCGTCTAGCAGGATATACCGACGATTGATGGACATTTACAATAACAAAATGGAAAGCACCATAAGGAAGTACAGCCAGAGGCCGACCATGCACCTGGTGGCAAGATAAATTAAGTGGCAGTTGCAGGTAGAAACTGGATCGAGACAGCAAAAGAAAGAGAGGCATTTGGCACTCTTTGGAGGAGGCTTTAACCCGAAGGAGGGAACATTTAATCAATTAAATGAGAAATTAATTATATATAATATAATCAAATGTCTAATTTATGTACTACAATTATTATTAAAATGCATGTAAATTTGTGTAATTAATGAAATGTAATAAAAAATGTGTAAAGGAATAATGTAATAAAAATGTCTGATTGTGTTATAAGTTTGACGTGTCTGTGCGTGCGTGCGTGTGTGTGTGTATGTGTGTCAGTCAGTCAGTATCAACTTCGGTGCCACTATTGAGCACAAAGCCCAAACTGCGGCCAAAAAGCTGGGCATCCTAAATAGAGTGAAGCAGTACTTCACGCCTAGACAGCTTTTAACCCTCTACAAAGCACAAGTTCGATCCTGCATGGAGTATTGCAGCCACCTTTGGGATGGCTCAGCTAAATACCAACTTGCCGCGCTTGACTCGGTGGAACGTAGAGCTAAAAGGCTCATTGGCATTGGCTGGTGGATACCAAGCCAAGCTTCATAGCTGGGCTCATCGCCGCAAGGTTGCCTGCTTGTCGGTCTTCTACAGATTGTACTTCGGGGAGAGTGTCCAGGAACTCCACGACCTCATCCCACCGGCCCCCTTCTACCATCGGACATCTAGACGCACTGCAAGTTATCATCCCTACCTTGTTGCTATTCCACCAATTCGCACTAAACGTTTCCAAACGTGTTTTATAATGCGCACAGCAAAGGAGTGGAACTCTGCCTGCGTCTGTGTTTCCGAAAGCATACAACCCGAATGCATTCAAAATTAGAGTGAACAGGCTTCTTCTGGGTAAGCTCGCTCCATCGTCGACTTTGTCTCTGTCATCTATGACCTAGACTACAGTCAAGAGCAAACCCATATTAAATAAAAAAGGTGTATTAGTCGGGATTGTTCTTAGCTATGTTTGATGAAAATCGGTCCAAGATGGCCGCCGCCACAAAATGGCGGATTAAATATTTTTTCATAACCCCCTAAATATGGGTATCAAATGAAAGGGCTTAACTAGTAAAATAATGTACACTATTTTGAAAGGGAATGAAGATTATTAACTAATGAAATGAAAATAAAAAGATCTGTATGTACGTATTTATGTCTATACTAATATTATTTGTCTGATCAATGCTCTAGATTGATGAGGACAGTGGAGCGATGACTGGTACCTAGGACCTTACGAATTATTTTGTATGTAGCTTTTAGAACATTATAGGTAAATTACGTTTGAAAAGCATAAAATAATATTAAAATAATAATTTAAAACACCCCCGACAAAAATACTTTAAAAAGTAAATAATAAAATTTATTGATCCTTTTAGTTTAATATAGGTACGATTCTTTGGGCTAAGCGTCATCGTGTCGGGAGACCGCTACTATACTAAGTATGTAATTATAAACAATTGCGGTATCTCGAGGCGAAGACGCTGTGCCCAAAGAATCACCGATATTAAACTAAAAGGATCAATTTTTTTTTTACAGAGAGTGATAAATTACATTTGTACACAGCGCATTGTGTCCAAAATAACGCCTCACCCAACCGCGTAGTGTTTACCAGCACACCATGACATTACCTCTTTTAGGGTAAAATTAAAATGTTATGTAAGTACGACTACTTCATTTGATAAAAACGTTAAACATGTGAAAAACCTATGAATCAGATTTAATTTCAAAGACTAAAAACTATTTTTGACTTCTTTATTTTAAAACTGACAACTGCAACTAGATGTAAACAGTACGCGCGTCGGCCATTTACTAATTGACTATTAAACGAACCACGCCATTCCGGCGTGCTTTACACCGCCTAACATTCTAGGGCGTCGATGCAGAAATTTGCTCTGTATTCTGAGATTGTACAGACGCCAGCACATCAAGCTACCCGAAACTGTAAAATTTCCTTAATCAACCTTGAACTTAATGGATTAGCAATAATGTTGAAAATCTATTAAAGAAATTTAGATTGTTGTAGCTTGATGTGATGGCGTCTGTACCAAAGGGATTAGATTTTTTTTCTATGGGAGGTGGCATAGACCCCGTCGCCATTTTTTTTTCATAATCGCGACGCACGATGAAACATCTAAACTAGTATTATAAAGAGGAAAGATTTGTTTGTTTGTTTGTTACGATTTGGCTCAAAACATACTCGACCGATTTTAAACATTCTTTCACCGTTAGAAAGCTACATCTTCACCGAATAACAGGCTATATTAATTTGCAGAAATAATTAGGGATCCCTACTAAAACTTGAATAACGTAATACAAGATGTTAAAAAAATTGGCATTAAATGTCTTTCATCGCATGCGCTCCGAAAATTATTGATAGAAGATAGAACAAAACAATGTACTACAATATTGAAGAACATATCAATATCTATAAAAAACACAGCGATAGAAAATTAGTACTTTTTAATCTAAAATTTAATAGTAAAACAGTTGAGAGTTATCCGACGGATAACTCACAATAACTGCTTTTACTTTTAAAGTTTTAGATTAAAAAGAATTAATTTTTGCGAAGCTTATTTAACCCATATGGTATTAATCTATATCTAAATAAATGTGTTTGTTAGAACGGAAATTTAATATAGAATATTTGTGCCCTTTACTCTATATAGTTTAAACAAATATCTTAGAAGATATCGCAAAATAAAAATATTCGCTCGACAAAATAATTACGCGCGCGGCAGTCATTCGGTCCGGCCGTCGCGTCGCTATGTAGCTGCGTGGGGATTCTGGCCTCCGGGATATTAAATTCAAAATATTTATTGGATCATAATGTTTACAAGTACAAGGTCTCATTGTATATTTATAATCTAAACTAATAATAATCTTAACTTATATTATAAAGAGGACAGATTTATTTGTTTGTTTGTTACGATTTGGCTCGAAAACTACGCAACCGATTTAAAAAAATCACCTTTACACTGCTACTAGCTACATCTTCACCGAGTAACATAGGCTATATTATATTTTCAAAAAAATTAGAGATCCCTACCTAAATTGGAACAATGTAACCCAAGGTAACAAAATGTTGCCTATAAGTCATTATTTTGCTTGCAGTGCAAGAACTATTGACGATATATAAAATAGTGTTCTATATAATAAGTACTCATGATAGCTCATAAAAAAGTCCGCGATGGCATATGTCTAACTATTATAGGTACGCCACAATAACATTATGTCGTCTTTGTTTAAATTATTGAGTTCAAATACGGGTGGAATCAAATAGTGTTGATATTGGTATCATGATATTAATCCTTATCCATTTAAATGGTTTGATATTAAGGTTGATTATGTACCCACATGTAAATTACATTTTTAGCTATTCAAATCGGGCCTTTCATTTAAAAGTTACGACGGGTATAAAAGTGCTCGAAGTGAGCGGTTTGAGCGAACTGGGGAGAATCTTAATACTAGGTCCGATGATGTTGAAACACGACATTAACGATTTGGAAAAAAAAGAAGAATAACAAATGTTTGGATTTTTCGAAAAAAAAAAACCCTAAATAGGCGAAAAGGGGTGATAAAGTTTTAAGGGTACGACGTTTGCTTACTTCAATTTACGTGGAAATTGGAACGAACAAACTAAAACAGATATTTAAATCAGATCTAACAATTTTTTAATCAACCCTTGATGGGGTGAACGGGGTGAATAGTAGGTTGAACCTGAGACCGTTAAATGAATATCGTAATTTTCCATAAAAAACCTTAATAACCTCTCGGTTCGTGTTATGGTCGGCGGTGAGGAGTCCTGGGACGCGGTGGTCTCCTGCGAGACAGTTATCGCGCAGAAGGAGGCGGAGGGAGAGGGAGATCACGACCGCTTTCCCGGCCCGCAGCAGGCGCACCGGGTGTCGGAGGAGGGCATACGCTGCCCTCTTCCGGCCCCCCTAACTGGGTCCAGGGGCGGCGGACTTGGGGATGTCCGTCGCCCCCCATTCATCCGGACCCGAGGTGGCGGCGCGTGGTGTTCCCGTGCGCCCCTCTTTGACGTAGCGAGGGGAGTCAAACACCTCACTCCCCTCGCCGACGCGAGGTGGCCCGCAGTGGCGGGGATTGCGGAAGTCGCATACGTTCCCGCGATCCCCGGCGTAGGTGGGAGATGGAACACCGGGGTGGTTTTAGTCAGTAAGAGTCTGACAGACCCCTCCACCCGCCCCAGGGTGGAGGATTTCCATGAGGATTTCCCCCCGATATCAAAAAGAAAAAAAAAAAGGTTAGGTTAGGTTAGCTTTGAAGTTTGCGGAGTACCAACTAAATCCAATCGCGGGCGAAGTGATAGTTTATAATATAAGGGTTAGAGTGGTGCCCTAAAGTGTCACGTTGCCGAGATATAAGTCGGAGGAGATACAAGTCGCCGTTCATGATGGAACTACGAAAATCATTGAAAATGAGCGAATCACGTGCGTTATGAGTAGAGTGTTTTCTGATTATAGTTCTAGGGGCGCGATTTAACCATTTTTATAAATTAAACATGGTTTACACGTGCTCGTATTTTAACTTCCTTCCAATAAATGGTTAAATCAAGCTGGAACCTATTATTTGAGTTGAATCGAATGCAATTAGCACGTACTTATTTATTTTATTGATTTATTTTTATTTTGAAAGGATTTCTTAGTAGTAGTACGTAGTACCTACGTTTATACGTTTTTTTTTGTTATTCGTTTTAACCTACAACTACTGTCCAAAACTCAATTTTCTGTAGTTTTAGGATGTGATAGCATCTTACAAACTTGATAACATTATGATTTTTCTTTTTATATGGAATGTCCAATTTGATTAATTCAAAAATTAGGTAATCTACAGGTTGGCAGATTGACACACTTGCTGAAGGATTAAAACCAAATTACACATATCATGCTCTGGTTTCTACTGGGTGTTTCTATTAACTTATTCCACAAAAACAGTAGATATGGTGACATAATTATAATAGCTGACATTCAGCATTTGAAATAGTTTTGTTGATATTGATGTGTTATCTATAACTGTGGCACATCATCATTTGTTCTATCGTCAATATTTTTCGCAGAAAATGCAGTATAATAGGTATTATTAAGTATAGTTTTAAATGCCTTCCTTGGTAACACACTTGGGAGTTTTCATAGGAATCCTGTTTTTTTTAAATAAAATATAGCCTGTAAAACACTTATCTTTTGTCTAAATGTATTATTAAATAGAGCACATTTTTCTGTGTGAATGTGAACTTGCTTCAGCCCTCATCATCCGAGAGTAGCCGGTGAGAAAATTTACAAAACTGCTTTAATAGTTTAATTACTCGAAAACAACCTAATTTTGTAATGATTTTGACACCAATATCTTGGGTCGGATGCCAAGTTATTGGTGTCAAATACATTACAAAACTAGCTCTGGTTAACCCATTTTAATGAATACTTGTATTTACCATCTAGCCCAGGTTATCTCCAGCACATTCTAACTTTCATCCTCTTCAGTACTTTGACAATCTAGATAACTTCTATTTCATTCTCATTCATCAGTTTGAGTCTTCACTAATCCCTAGTTGCTTATATTCCTATAGTAGGCGCCAGATAATCGTGGAATAACGGTCATTGACCCACCTACAATTATTGACATTTTTAATTTGAAAAACGGAATTAATGACACAAAGCTGTCCCGAATCATCATCTCTCGTGATCCTTAACATTGTCTAATAATGAAAAACGATTCATATTTAATTGTTCAGGTACCTATGAACAGTTATTAGGGAAAGGTCAATATACTTTATTCCTCATTTATCTGGCGCCTACTATAGCAACTAAATAACTTTCAAAGGGATACTATCCACTTTTCCAAAACATCCATATTCTACAATTATACTGTCCATGCATTCATTAATTTATCCCTGATTCATATTACATAGCATCTTCCAGGCTGCATCATTTAGCCAAGCATGCTTTGTTGTGAACACATGCACCATGCAATTTTTTACTATAACCTTAACTTCTATCAATCATTTGTTCACCATATCAAAAGTTATGTTTCTATCATTTACTCTTTCAGTACAGCGCAGTATTAAATTAATAGGCCTAACAAACAATTTTTAAACACATTGTGAAAAGATGTTTTAAACCAATGTCATGGACAATGATAGGACCTGAACCTATTGTACCACTCCCCTTCGGTCACCTACACAATCTGGTAAGAAAACGCACTAATGATAAACATCACAAGCTATGGGTTGACCATAGTGAGTGCAGGCAGGCCAAAGAGGCACTTCCCTCTATTGATGGCCGTTTCACGAAAAAAGCCCTAAGACTTACTAAACAGCAGTTGCGTACAGTCACAGCCGTCACAACTGGCCATGGGTCTTTTAATAAACACCTCTATGTCATAGGAGTCACCGACAGCCCACTTTGCAGAGCCTGCATGGAGGAGGACGAGACAGCAGCACACCTGCTACTAAGCTGCCCGGTAGTCGCTGATTACAGGGCTAAGTACTTCGGTAACCCAGGTACCCTTTGTGAGATAGTTAGTAACACCAAGGCGTTGCTGGCCTTCCTTGGGGAGCTGGGGTGGATCGAATGACACATTTGTCCCACCTGCACGCAAAATACGCGCTTAGTCGTGGAGTTGCGGAAACCAACCCGAGTTACATACAGTTACATACAACCAATGTCATGACAGTCTTAGTCAATTTTAAAAATGTGGAATTATGATTCACAAAAGTTTTTTTTTGCTGCCAGTGCCAACTCACTCCAGGGAAAAGGTCTAACTCCACTTTTTGTATGCTTCGCGAGCCCACACATCTGTAAGTTGACTGTCTATACAGTTTGTTTACCACAAAAAAATTCGCAAAGCAATTAAAACCATAAACTGTAACATATTAGTTTGCACACCATTGTATTCACATTATTAAACATATGCATATCTTGGAAAGTCCTTTCACATTGTAAAGTATTTTTTTCTTGCTACAGGTATTCAGATTTTGCACTGCACTTTTGCACATGATTTGGGTTTAATAACATACAAATATGTATTGATAAGTCCCAAATTACTATATAGGACAATCGCTGTGATATTTTGACAACTGCACATTGTGCTATGAGATACATAGGAGCAAAATAGGCTAATGTCATTGTTGTAATACTGAGTCAAATATTTATGAACAACTGTAAATAGCATTGATTCTAAATAAAACTCTTAATATCAATGAAAATAGCCTATCACTATCATGTCAAATTAATCATTTACACAAAGAACCGTGGCTTTGTCCATAACAAAGCGTAAAAATAACCACATTCATAAAATTAGTGTGTATTTTATTAAAGGAATGGCAATAAATTAGGTGAATTTATTGTAGATTGACTTATAGTTTATGGACATGAAAAAAGTAGTTTAGTCACAGCGGCTGTTGACATGGCGCATCCTATGTGAATGTTGTCATACAAAGTTGTTACTTAACAACAAATTCCTTTAAGTGTTAAATTAATATATATAAGGATTAAAAAATTCGCACATGCAAGCTACTTGGTATGTTTTAGCACAGAGCTCAAAACAAATTGCCTTTTAATTGTATGCACTAAACAACCATCTTGTTGTTCCGAAGTATCAAGCTCAGCATTCACTGGGGTGTCAGTGAGCAAGTCAGACCTACGCGTGACTAACTATCACTGGCATGGCAGCTTAAGTACTGGATCGACCTTGTGGTGACAGTGTCAACTTTCACCGCACTTGCTTTTATTTCTCTAGTCAGGTCAGTCATCCACTTCATTTTCAGACTCACGTTGGCACATTGTGTACAACAATATTTATACATGACATACAGAAATATTAAAAATTACCGCAGGTGAAGTCCAGCTAAGCTTAGCTAGGCTTGGCCTGTGTGAATGTCGGAATTCCAAGGGAACATATTCCTGGGATGAAAAGTATCCTATGTCCTATTCTTCGTCTAACCATATACCAAGCGTCTTCCAAATCTGTTAAGACGTGTGAAGGTAAGACAAGAGAGAGTTACTTTCACATTTATAATATTAAGGTCTAGCTTTTGCCCGTGACTTCGAACACGTACATCCCATTTTAGTGGTCTAAAACCATCTTTGCATTATTGCCTTTCTAATAAAACCAGTTTGGGGGACATTGGTTGGATGGTTTCAAAGTCTATAACAAACATAGGTAGAAACATTTACCAAAATATTTCAGTTTTTATCTTTATTTTTTATTATCTTAATCTACCAACATAGGTACAATATGGGAAAGCAGCTCTGTCTGTCACTCATGCCTCAGCCATCCAGTGCTGAGGCATGAGTGATACACAGAGCAACTCTTACTTTGAAATAACTACTAAGAAGTTCAATAAATTATTGGCAATATTTTACTTTTAGTAACCACAAAAATTAGCTATATTTATGTGTATGCGAAACATATTGTTATTTTCATTATGTTTGAAGCTTGGTAGAGGAGTTGTAACAACTGCTAACTAGGAACAATAAGATATCAGTATCTTATTGTTCCTAAGCTAAGATTGTGAGCTTAGTAGTTAATGATTCCAAAGCCAATCATTAACAACTTAGCTTCATACACCATGTCATTACCCTAAACGGCTACCACACCTGTGGAACCCTCACATATTAACTGATGGCTGCTAGAGGCTGCTGTGCAGATCCAACTGTCATTGTACAATCATGTCATGTCACTGTACATCAGTACTGAGGGGGGCAGTGAATGTTTCATGTTGCTGGTTACATTCAAAGTATTTTAGTCATAAGGAATTGCTCTGTTGATTGATTGTTGTTAGAACTACCAGTGCAATCTGTGTGAACATGTTGCTTACTAAATACTTAATCCAGGCTAGTAATGAATTTTCATCACAGAGAACACTAAGAACCAATGTGGAGTAATGTGGCTTTTTTTTTACAGCACCATTTCCTACTTAAGACTTACATAATGAAACTTATATCTTTACCAAGTTCTCTGCATCTGAGCAATATTAAACGGCTGAAAAGTAGGAAGTGATAGTTTAAGTTTAAGTAAAGGCCGGAGTGTAGGAGTTCGAGTTCACACTCGTCGCTCGGCCATTATCACAGAGAGTGACCCGCCTGAGCGCCACGGCTGCCCGGCGGCGCTACCGCGTGCGAGGGACATCACCGGGCGCTACGGCTCGCGCACGAAACGAATAGAGCACTCACCGCTGTGTTCCGTGAATATGTTGGAGCCCAGCATGCGGGGGTCCTTCGGCACGCGCGGCTTGCTGCGCGCCGAGCGCATGGACGCGCCGCTGGCCGTGCCGCGCTCCTTCGCCTGCTGCGCCCCCATGGTGGCGGCTCGCCGGTGTGCGCCCTCCGCCGCTCTTAAACTGGACGCGCTAATTCAATAACACCGCCGAGGCTACGTACTCAACCTCCATACTTGTCGCCACTCCACTGAGATCTCACAGCACTTAGTCTTTTTTGTTAAATAACAAATTTCTGATAAACTACCCTAAGGGCATTCTGTTGGTCTAACACTTTCTGGAACACACATTACCAGAATTATACACTCTCAAAAAATAACACAACCACCGCCATTATGTGTGTGACTGACATGTTTGTTTGACGTCGATTTTTTAGTTTACTTATTCCACCGACTAGGGCAGCACTGCTGCGTAACAGCCACAGAGAACAAAATATGTTTCTCATGGTTTCCTCTTGGTTTATGTCAGTATGTGTGATTTAAAAAATTTCAAAACGTATCCATTAAATTAGTCTAAAACATAATCTTGTTAAAATAATGTGGTTTGCACGGTCCTGACGACTATGAAAAATATAAAAGGCAAGATTTTTTCTCATTTTAATTTTTGTCTATGGCATTGTACGACCGAATTTACAGCTTCTTGCGGCGCTGCGGCATGTTGCTCCTGCACCATTAGTGAAAACCAAAAACTGCCAAAGAGGGAAAATATTTTGTAGCTAATTCTGGCATTGTTGGACAACATATTAAAAAGACTGGTGAAGAAGAAGGGTGGGGGTGAGAGTGAAGCTATCGGGTGGGGTAGTGGGTCCCTTTTTTACATAACTCATAAATGGTGGCCAATAATTTAAAAAAAATCTTATATTTAAGTAATCTACTTACATAAAATTTTCTATAAAAAAAAAAATCTGCATACTTTTTCGTTAGGACCATATTAAAAAAAACTCATGACGGTTAAAAACGTAATTGAAAAAGAATAAAATAATTTAAAAACCCCCGACTAAAAGAATTTATGTAACGAGAATATCCGTCCGGGGCTGCCTACACAATCGTGAGTTTTTTTTCAAAAATTTTAATTATGCTTTTTATTTAAAACTTTTTTATTTTGCTTAGGTATTATGTAGGTACTTACATTGTACCTACTACATATCGATATATTTTATTTAATAGTAATAATATATAAGTATTTACCTACAACTAAACTTTGCCCGGGGCTTTGATATAATTCAACTCGATATCATTACGTAGAATTAAAATAATAAGTTGATATGATGTACAAAACATTGAGCCGCAGCTCTACAATAGTCGTTAAAGAGAAGAGAAGATAAAAATGACAGTACCTAGAGAAGACATTTTCAGTAAAAAAAAAAAAAAATATACTATGCGTTACAAGTTGTCACCGTAACACCCATAGGAATAAATGATATCTATTGTAACACCTACCTACCTAAGAACATGCACCAATCAAACCCGAACCCATTACTGAAAACCGCATCAAAATCGGACTCGTAGTAGTAAATATTACATTTTAAAACAATTATGCTGGCCACTACGTACTCTACGGATTGCAACTAAAAGTATTTAAAAACTAGCTTTAGTAATTCTTGATTTTTAAATATATTTATAAAAGAAACAACTGCGAGTCGAACTCGTGCGTCGAGGGTTGCGTAGGCGTACCTACCCATTATAACGCCATAATAAAATTGGTATCGTTTTTATTGGTGGCAGGCGTCAACTATGTACATAGGTATGTATGGGGATACCCTTTTTGGAATTTTTCCTTTATTTGTGCGTTGGATTTACAGAGGCTAGTAGCAAATAGACGTCGAGTGCTTACCTCACGACAAGGATCTACCCAGCTAGGGGGCAGGGGAGAGACGGCTACCCCCCCCTCAGTAGATTTTTTTCTCGTCAAGTATTTTTATTTATAATATAAAATGATTTTATCTAAAACTAGCACTTCGCCCGCGACTTTGTCGGCACGGATTTAATAGATACCACAAATTTTAACGCCCCCTCTACCCGTTTAAAGGTTAAGTTTTTCTGCTCGGGCCTGCGGATGGCGAGCGTTGGGTGGCTCGCTGTTCGGTCACAACCAGGCCCGGGTCGATGGCGCGTTGCGTTCCACGCGCTTTAGAAATAAAGTATTTATTTTATTGTAGGTACCTACATGTTTTCGACACGTTATCGAACCATTTAAATTGACGTGGATTAACATCATGATATCACTCGGGTCACTATGGAATAGTGACCCGAGTTGACGCTAGTCACCACTATTCCATTCCAGCCGGATTTTGATTAAATAATTTGAACAAAAAAGCGGTCATTGTGACTTAACCATAATAGTTAGACATATAGGTGCCCTGGCGAAGTATTTTTATAGGCAATAATAAGTACCTAATTTAATCATGTAGTACATTATTTTTATGTATCATCAATAGTTTTCTCAGCGCAGATCAAATAATGAGTTTATAAGGCAAAATTTACTTTGGGTTACATTATTGCAATTTTCGTAGGGTTCTCTACTTATATAGTATTTTTCAAAGATAAAATATAGCCTATATTTTAAGTTAGTAACGTAGCTTTCTAATGGCGATAGAATTTTTAAAATCGGTTGAGTAGGTTTTGAGTAAAATCGTAAGAAACAAATAAATCATACCTCTATATGACATTAGTTTAGTTGTAGTAATTCTGGATCTGAAAAGTGTCAGTTCAGTAGGATGGGACTCCATCCCTAACCATCTCTTTAAAGAAAATAGACACGTTTTAGTCCCGGTGTTAGTTCACATTTCTAACATATGTCTACATGAAGGCACTTTTCCTACGGTACTAAAGAAATCAGTGATCCTACCTATCTATAAAACTAGCGATAAAAATCAAGTTTCAAACTACAGGCCGATCTCTATACTGCCCTCAATCTCTAAGCTCTTGGAACGCATCATCAACAGTAGAATTATAAAATACTTAGAAGCTAATATATTACTGTCAAATAACCAATTTGGCTTTAGAACCGGAAAATCAACGTGTGCGGTCCACGAGCTTGTTGATCATGTGGTAAGGAATAATGACAGTGGCAAAAAAACAATAGACAATATTGTGCATCTAGCGAAGGCCTCTGATACTGTTTCAATACCACTGCTCCTTACAAAGCTAGACTGGGAATCCGGGGTAATCAGCTAAAATTAATGGAGGATTACCTCTCAAATCGCTGTCAATGCACTAAAATTGGTGACATTACTAGTGGTGACCTACCTATTACTTATGGTGTCCCGCAAGGCAGTATATTGGGACCAACCCTCTTCCTAGCTTACTTAAATGACCTATGTCATCTTTGTCTAGAGGGTGGTAAAATCATTTCGTATGCGGACGACACTGCCATCTTGTTCTCAGCTGACCGTTGGGAAGAGGTTTATAAAATAGCGCAGGTGGGGTTTAACACTGTGTGTCACTGGTTTAAGTGCAATCTGTTGACTTTAAACGCAGAAAAAACCATGTTCATACCTTTTTCTATGAGAAATACCCCCTCTTCAGCTCCCTCGCACTCTTTGTTTGCCCATGATTGCTGCAATGTTGATGTGTGCCATTGTCCTTCGCTGATTCCCACAAATGAAGTCAAATATCTTAGTATCATTTTAGAAAAAAATCTTTTTTTTCAGTCTCACGTTAATTTAATTACTGCAAGGCTGAGAAAACTGATATACTTACGTTTTTAAAAATCTAAGGAATGTGGCTAATCCTAAATTGGTTAAACGGATCTACCTGGCTCTTGGACAATCTATAGTGGGCTACTGCTTCACTGTATGGGGCGGCGCACCCAAAACGACTATTAAATCGCTTGAAATAGCTCAACGAGCTATTCTTAAGGTCAGCACTTTTCGACCGTACATGTTCCCTACACATCTCCTTTATCAATCTTGTGAAGTCTTTTCAGTACGGCAACTTTTCATCCTTCTCACTGTTATGAAACAACACTCAAGCCACACTCCTGATAGAAGCGCCACAACTCCAAAGCGCCGCAGAGACATAACCATAGACCAAGGTTTAAACACCGATTCGCGAACAGATATTTTCCCTTCTTGGGTCCATATTTATATAACAAAATTAGCCAATCTATCGATTTGCGAAGTTTAAATATTAGAGAGCTCAAAAGAAAACTATTTGAATACATACATAAACTTAACTATGATGAAACTGAACAATTACTTAATGTACCTCGTTAAATCTTATACTCACCCTCCCGCACACATACACACACTGTCACTCCACACACAGGGAGGCCTTACTACACTTTATAACTTTAAATTATTTCTGTTATTGCAATAGTGATCTGTCTTGTATACAGTGAAATGTATAATCATTAACGGAGGAGCGCTGCTGTCTGAAATACAGATATTTAGTTATCTAGTTCAGACACAGATGTTCACAGAATTGTATTTGTTCATAGGCTGTATCTCAAAGTGTTTGTATCCTAGTGACTAAGATATTTATTGCTTGCTTGAAATAAACGTATTATTATTATTCTCTTTATTTGTTGTAAATACATATAAATTACATTTTTAAATTTTAAAATACAAAGATATAAAAATATAAAAAATAGTAGCCCACCAGTATCGGGAACAGGGTCCAAGCTGTGCGGTGGTCAGGGCCCCTGAGAGAGGAACCTCCTCACTATGCGCGCCGTTGCCAGGAGTACTACTTTCTGGATCAAGCCCTTGATCCAGCCGCCCAGCGAGAGCCTCTTTAGATGTTGGTCGAGCCTCGACATGTCGACAACCTCGCGAGCCAAGTCAAGATACCTACTTCGTTTGTTTAACTTTCTCAGTCTTCACGAGGTTCTTGTCATGAGGGACTGCTATATCAACAATCATTGCGCGACGCTCTAGTCGATCTATCACCACTATGTCAGGCTTATTGGCAACAATAGTCCATAGTGTCAGTGATGATAGACCGATCCCAATTATTATTATTATTATTCTGCCAGCTAAACGGTTGTTTTGGAGACGTGAAAAAAATCATGGTAGTAGCATACATAACGAATTTAAAAGGAAAACTATCACAGCTAAGTAGGCTTTACAAGGTAACGAGTAATAGTCACCCAACTTAAAAAATGCAGCTGATTAGGTAAAAATAACGTTTTTCTTTTTTTTTGTAATCTTTATCATTTGAATTTATACATAACAATAAAAGTAATAATCTCTCTATTAATCTAGTGGTTCAAAATTAGTCTACGAAAAATTTTTAAACAAAAAAGTCTCACAGTTTTCAGCTCAGAGAAATGTCATAATGATAGAAACTAAGTACGATCATTTAAAAATTCTGTTAGGCTATATATATATATATACATTTGGCTATCTGGTATTTTTAGATGTAGTTTTAATAGAGTTGCGGGCATTTTTCTAATGGGTTTAGGTATTTTCTTGTAAACTAGTGGCCCACCCCGGCTTCGCCCGGATGTATATGTATTTCCAAAATTTTCCTTCATAAGAACCTTCTCCTGACAATAACAAACACAACAAAAAAAGAATTAGCGAAATTGGTCCAGCCCATACATATAATAAACCATGATATATTGCTATAGTCCAGCCGGTCACGCGTAATGAAGTGACCAAGGGAAATAGGAATTCATATATATATATATATATAGATAAGTGGCGCTAAAGAAAAAATACTTTTACGCATCAATGCCGTAGTTGATCTTACTGCACATAATTTATTGTTATCCCGTCGATTACGGATTGAGACATCTGATAGCTTTTTAAATAGTTTGGGATTGGTTTGTACGAAATTAGCCACTTCAAAAATATATAAGCAAGGCAGATTAAAAATATTATAATTTATAAAATGCGGTTTGCAACTAACCGTTTTTTTTAAACCGTATAATTATGCCTAATGCACCTTTTTTGTGACCTAAAAATTGTTTCCTTACAAATGGAATTTCCCCAAAATATAACTCCGAACCTTAAGATTGAGCCGACAATTCCGTGGTAAGCAGTGATAAGCGCAGCGGTATTTATGACGGATTTTAGTTTGTAGAGTACGTAGGCAGAACAACAGACTTTTTTATTATTCTTCTGCATTGCTCTCCAGTTTAGACGTTTACACCTAAGAATTTGGCTGTGTCTACTGTAATTATCATTATTCCTTGATGATTAACACTAATGTTTGGTGCCGGCAAAAGTTGACTGAAGAACATAATTTTTGTCTTTTCAAGATTGATTTATATTAAATTATTGTCATTCAACCTGTTAACTCATTAGTTAACAGGTTGAATAACAATAATTTAGTGACAACAAATTTAATTGAAAGACAGCTATGAAAACAAAATAAATCTTATAATTAAATAAAAAAATACTTTTAATAGCTGTCTTTATTTTTACAACTAAAGCGGCAAAGAGTGATACTTATGAATAACAGGTTACCTAATACACTCCCTTATGGGGATTATTTAACTATTTGTTTCTTTGATGAGTACCTTTCTTCATTTTTAGTGCGTTTATTTACTTCAGAAATTTCTGTGTATTGATTCCGGTTTTAAGATACGACTCTATAAGATTTAGTATGATGCCTCGACTTCCATAAGCTTCAGTTTACGAAGGAGAATGTCATGGTCTACATAAGCGAAAGTCTGGGTCATATCGTCCTTTTATCTACGCCAGTCACGTTATTTATAAAATCATAAATTGCCATGTTTATTGTTTTATTCTTGCAGAAGCCTTTTTGGTCTTCCGTAAGAATATTTAGCATTTCTAAGTACCTGTAAACTTGATTTTATATTTCCTTCTTAAAAAAATATGGGAACAAGCGCAATTGGTCTATAACAGTTAATTCACTGTTTGTTGTCTTTTTTAAAGATTGGTCTAACTATAGAAGTTTTTAGACTTTTAGGGTATGTTCCTGTGCTTACACACAGGTTGATGATGTGGCTAGGTATTCACATACGAGTATATGATATGCGACCATTTTATAACTCTAGTAGAGATCCCATGCATCGTATCCAACACTTGTCGTATTTTTCAGCGACATTATAACTTTAATTACGTCGTATGGAGTACTTGTGGTGCCATAAACATCGATTGACTTGATTTAGAAATATTTTCAAATGCTTGCTTGCCTGGTATCGGTTTTTTTTTCTAAAAAGATATTGTTGAAATCTTCTGCGATCTCCTAGACTAGTAATAGTTTTAATAATTGTTTTTTATGGAAATAATCATATCCTTTGTTAGATTAGTTTTAAACCTATTTAGAATTGCCCATGTAGGTTTGGATTTATTGGTAGTTGTTTTTATTATTTTATGCTCGTTGCGTTAGTTGGATTATATTTTTATAGATTGTAGATTTTTTTTGTTTTATTGTTTATTAAGATTTTGCCTATACTTCCATATTAGGTCTCTCTTTTTTTTTTGCTACAATTTTTTATGATACGTGATAACCATTGAGGCTTAGCTTTGTTTCTCATAATATTTTTTTGAAAGAAAAGCATAAATTATACAGTATCTCTAAAAAATATTATAGGCTGTGTTTGGATTATCTGTATGATAGGTGTCAGGGAATGAAACAGTTTAAATATAATTTTTAAATTACTGCATGTTTTCTTTATTATAGTCTCGTCTTTGGTTTAGTAAGATTTTTGTTATTAACCGGTAATTTTAGTACTTGTGCCGTGTGGTCTGACAGGCCGAAGTCAACCACATCAGATTTACAATTCTTCCCTAGATGATGTGCAAAATTATCTATGCATGTCCCGCTTGCAAGCCGAGTTGGCTGATTTAACTCCGGTTTTAAATTGCAATTGAAGAGCAAACATTGTAGCTCCACCAAAGTATTGATTTGCCTAAGAGAATCAATGTTAAAGTCACCTGCAATTACAACATTTCTCTTTATTTATAGTACACAGCACTTTTTCTAGTTGTTCAAAAATATAATTAGGTTATTAAATTTTGATACCTACTCAATATACACAGACATCTAGGTAAATCAATTGCGCAACATTCAAATACTCCATTTATGGAGAGATTAGCTATATATTGAAGTTCTTTATACTGGTGTCCTTTCTTTGTAAGGATACTTGTACCACCTTTCTTACTGCCCTTTCTGGCGTAGCATGCCAACAAAGTGAAATTAGGAATAAATAAGATTTTTTTATAACCAGACATCATGAAGTGTTTAGATAAATTGATTACGTCTGTTTCTGTATCTTTCTCTGACATCTCTTCAAGACATACGATAAGCTCATTACTCTCATTCAGTAGACCTGCAATGTTTTGGTGTATTACGTTTAGGTTTTACAAACGAAAAAACTGCCCTGTGTACATAAGTATTTTCATTTATACACTTCATAAGTTCGACGATATCTCGGAAAACCACTAGCATGTTTTTTAGTGATTCTATATTTGGTCTGTACATCGTGTGGCATGTAAGGTTCTTGTTAGAGTCAATAAAGTAAGCATGGTCGTGTGCTAAAATATCTTGGTAAATTGAATGGAATGGAAATGGTTATTGAAATTTTCTACTGTCCAGTTATACAGAGCGACATTACTTAAACAGTGACCATACATCGGCATACAAAGAATTACATTTGTGGGTTGAGATTTATCAAGAACATTTGTCATGTTTAAGATTATGCTAGAATAATCCTTGGTGTAAGATTTGAAGTCAGTTTCACCAATCAAAATAGTACAGGAGTCATCAAGAGTAAAGGTTTTTAGCTTCGGTTCCAAGTCACGAAACATATTTTCTATTCCCGAGTATGATGTTAGGTAGTGACATAATTCAGCATTTTGAAACTTATTCTCTCTCAGGTATAGATGAATGGGATAACAGTATATTTTTACAAAGACTTCCATTACTTGGTTCCTTGTTGATATATCTCTACTTATAACATTTACTTTGAATCTGTGTTGTGTAATTAACTCACATAGATAAAGGTACTTACTGTAATTTACTTTTTTTTTAAATGCGATTCATTTTCTCGTAAGATGGAAACATTATGTGATATCATTTTGCTATGGCATGAATATGGCAACTTTTTTCTAAACTGAATCGTAGGTAAGAAAAATGTTCAGAACCCTTAAATAATTGACATAATCCCGACAAAATGTCGACAAAAGGTAAATAGTGGATCACTTAGTTGCTCTTAGAGTAGAGTAGAGAGACTCCATTTTCCGCACTAAGACTTCCATTCGGTCTGTTGTGCATAGGTGTTTTGACACAAAAGTTTCCTGGGAGCTTCACAAGCTTCGCGGAGCGACCGCTCCGTTCCGAGGATTTGTTCACGGGTAGCCACAGCTTCGCATTCCAGGATGACGTGGGCGGCTGATTCTTCGGCATCAAGGCAGCCCCTGTTGAGTGGACTGTCCCTGGCGTCAACCTTTGAGAACAACCAGGCTGTCAGATACGAATCTAATTGCGTAGTTGTGTATCAATAGACGCTTTACGGCTGTTGCTGCTTGTGTTAGGGCGACACAATTCCTGTCGTTTCGTGCGATAAAGGTCCTCTCGGGGCATGGCTGCTTCGGGAGGTTCTTGTGTCGCATAGGCAGGGAGCCGGGCGCTCGTTGTCACCACTGAGTCGACTGTCGGGAGGACACGGCGCGGCATACGCTGGCAGAGTGTGCCGCTTGGGAAAAGCCGCGCCGTGCCCTCATCTCTGTGGTAGGCGGTGACCTCTCGCTGCCGGCCGAAGTTCATGCTATGGTCGGCGGTGAGGAGTCCTGGGACGTGGTGGTCTCCTTCTGCGAGACAGTTATCGCGCAGAAGGAGGCTGCGGAAAGGGAGAGGGAGATCTCGACCGCTCTCCCGGAGGAGGGCATACGCTGCCCTCTTTCGGCCCCCCTAACTGGGTCCAGGGGCGGCCGACTTGGGGATGTCCGTCGCCCCCCATTCATCCGGACCCGAGGTGGCGGCGCGTGGTGTTCCCTCGCGCCACTCTTTGACCTAGTCGGTAGACGGAGTCAAACACCTCACTCCCCCCGCTGACACGAGGTGGCCCGCAGAGGCGGGCCGGCACCAGCCCGGGATTACGGAAGTCGCATCTGTTCCCGCGATCCCCGGCGTAGGTGGGAGATGGAACACCGGGGTGGTTTTAGTCAGTAAGAGTCTGACAGACCTCTCCCGCTCCCGCCCGCCCCAGGGCGGAGGACATTCATGAGGATTTCTCCCCGTCATCAAAAAAAAAAAAAAGGGCGACACACTTGCATTGGAATATCGAGCTGTGTTCGCCTAATGGTGGTAGGTGAAAGTTAACGTTGAGGAGTGTACGTCAGACCCTGAACCCTTTGGAGTTTTGAGCCATCTGTGTAGATGCGTACTTCATGGACTCCTGACTGATCCCTTTCTTCCTCTGTTGTTTGTATGCTGTAGCTTTTCTTGAACATATTTATTTGGTGTTCTAGTATGGTTCTTGCCCCCTATGCCTATGCTCCCTGCCTAGGTACAGTGAGTGTCAAAGTCAATTCATTTATTTCAACTAGACCATTAAAGGCACTTTTGAACGTCAAATGTGATGAGTGGGCAAGACTGTTCATAACTAGTTGAAAGGATTGATGTGAGGTTGTTTATGTGTTCATCTATATTGGTTATGGGGATTTCAGCTGGAAGGAACTGTAAATTCCTAAACTTTGCCTTGACTAGCCTTATGAACTTGGATTGGTTTGTGTTTCGAGGAATTTTCCTCGGTGGTGGTTTTGGTAGGTTGAAGTTGATGGTATATCGGATCCATCTGTAGTCCGAGCACGATAGTTCATTGGACACATGCCAGCCCTGGATATGGATATGGTCCTAAAGGTCTATTACTGTTAGTGATCTAGCGTTTATCAAAGTTGGTTCTGAGCCTTTGTTGTGTGATTATATAGAGTGAAGTGTGATTTGCCATCCCTCTTCACGATGCAGTTGAATTACAAAATATAGATATATAAGAATACAAAATATGCTTTTAGTTAG
Source organism: Mamestra configurata (assembly GCA_002192655.3). Lineage (NCBI taxonomy): Eukaryota > Metazoa > Arthropoda > Insecta > Lepidoptera > Noctuidae > Mamestra > Mamestra configurata. Next base: position 94,866 of record NDFZ01004500.1, read on the forward strand.
GTAGGTTTTTCAGTCCAAAATTACGCCAATGTAAAGCAATAAACCAGGAACCAACCTACACACAAATAGTTTTGCAAAAAGGAACCATTGAGTGTTTGTTTTAATAAGGTAGGTACTATTTAATATAAACAAATACAATTTACGTACTTTTTTACTAAAATGATTTTTATCCATATTAAATTTGTAGGTATACATAGAACTCAGTATTTTATACAATAAAAGTTTTCCAAAATTACAAGCACTAAAGCGCAAAAAATAAGGAGCTTCTCAACCCACAGTAGGCCATATACAAAGTTCTGAAAAACGAACTATGCTGGAATCTCCATTACAGCATTGTGAATCAGCACCTAATCTCCATGACCTTACCTCAAATATCACAGAGCGGCAGAAGAGCCAAAAAAGGAAGTATGATGAGGATGTTACCAGCATCTCGTCGATGATTAAGGAAATGTTTTCAACCTTTTCTCGAGATCAAGAAAAGCGTTTCCATGAGCTCCAGTGCACAATAAACAATTACACGGAGCAAAAAAACAAGTTAAGAAACTGTGAATATGATGTCTGCTAAATACGGCGAGTTTCTCGTAAAAATCGCTAGCCTTAAATCGGAACGTAAAGACGATAAAAATATGATAAGACTACTAGAAGACAAACTTGAAGCCCTAGAGCGGAAATCACGTTCATCCGGAGTTGAACTTCGTAATATTCCATAACAGGTGGGCCAAACTAAAAACGATTTGTGTGAAATTGTCGGTAGTCTTGGAAAAACGTTAGATTTCAACATTGAATCTTTGGGTATAAGGGATGCTTACAGGATTAACTCAAAAGATAATACAAATCCAGTTATTGTTGATTTTACCACCACATTCCAAAAGGATAAATTTATCAAGAGAGTGAAACAATTTAATAAATCCAAAGCCAAAGAAGGTAAACTTAACACTACCCACCTAAACCCTCAATATTAAAAAATACCGATTTACGTATCTGAAACACTAACTCATAGATCTCATAGAGTGTATTATCTGGCTAGGACATTTCAGAAGGCTCACGCGGTTACACGTTTTGTTGGACCGCTAATGGTATAATTTATTTTAAAAAAAACTTAGATTCAGTTCAGATACGCATTTCCTCGGAGCTGGATATTAATAATTTAAGAAACGCTAAATGACTACATGAAATTGTTTCCTATTTTAATATACCGTATGAATTATGTATTTTTTACTGATTTTATTCTGTACTTACACAAAGTCAAAGTCAAAGCATTTATTTCCAATAAACCATTATCAGGTACTTTTGAATTGTCAAAGTCAGTCCGTCAAAAACATGAAGCTATTTGCACGTTCGAAAGCGTAGATCTCTATGGAGAAGAACGTGCAAGAAACTCCACGGACACTCTTTCAAATCATTTAATGTTTACAATAATCCTGGTTACATTAACCTTGTTGCTTCTATATATGAGAACAATGTAAAGAAAGAAAAAAACAATTTATAGTATCAAATATTAAAATGAGGCAGTGGCAACTAAGGGATGACCAGTCTCCACTGACGGCGCCCGTTCACGAACATGAAGCGTACATCAGCACCATTCAGCTCAACCATTTTGAAGGGAACTGAATGATCCGATACACGCGCCACCATCAGCGAGACATTGGAATGAGCATGACACACCCTCAACTGCCCCTGCTATTTCATGTCAAACAAGGAAACTATCTATTAACATAATAGTCCATGGTCCTCACATTTACAGAACAAACCGCAATAAACACATACTAAAACTACACACTTGTCTACCACTTAACTCAAACAATAACAACACAAGTAGGTACAAATCTTCACGGTTACTATTTTAGACACTTACCTATCTCATTACCACACACAATCTGTATTTACATAGCACATAATATTATTGGTATAATCTTAAATTTATATTTCCTCCAGCGATTTATACTTGCAATATTTATGCCTATACGTGAAATTCGATCATAATTCGCAATTATCAATAAATAATGAATTGTACGACTTGACGGTGGCTGACACCATTACTTGCAACATTGACAGACTGCTCTAGCCTAATTTTTACTGACATTTCCCCTTTGAATGTTTTTGTGCAAAATATAAGAAGTGCTAACCGAAATTTATCGAGATTACAAACACTAATCTCAATCAAATCACCGTTTATTCCACTAATTAGTGGTTATCAGTTCGCATACACACAAACTAACAGGACGCAAAATGAGGGCGTCAATCAATCAAACAATCAAATCTTTATTTGCTAGAATATGGTATAATATAAGGTGTTACAGTATTTTTGTTTCAGCATATCCTGCCATAACATGGCGTGCAAATATATTCGCAATAAGCGATGTCAGTAAAATTACTTAGTCTAAGTTACNTTTAGTCTAAGTTACAAATGTCTTAGTTAATCTACCCTCACCTTTAAGATATTAGAACCGTCCCTGGCAGATGCAAATTGTTTTATTATCATTATTAATTCACAAACTGTGATACTGTGTATTTATCGCACACCGGGTGAAAGAAATGTCTGCAAATTCCTTGAATCACTAAACAATATTTTACTTACATTATCGTCATACAAAAACATTTTCCTTACTGGCGATATTAATATAAACATTTCGCCATCCTCTTCAGATACAAGAGCTGAAACTTATCTTAATCTATTGGCCTCTCATGGTATGTTGCCTGCCTACGATATCCCTACCCACAGCCACACTTGCCTTGATCACGTAATTGTCAAAACAAAACTATCGGTGAAATGTGTTGTTGCCCATACTACCCTCACCGATCACTATAGCGTAATAATAATAAGTCTTTCGCACATAAGCTCCTCAAACTGTCCATTAAAAACTTTAAAACGTATAGAATAAATCAAAAATATTCAAAATACTATCCTATCCCATCGCGTTTATTTGTAACATTTGTCTTTCTACAGGTGAATTTCCATCTGGACTCAAGAAATCACTAGTTCATCCAATCCACAAGAATGGTAGCAGAGATTGTGTCAATAACTACCACCCAATATCCAATCTGCCGACGTTATCTAAGATTCTGGAGAAAGTTATTAACAAGCAACTAATTAATTACTTAGAAAGGAAACACATATTGTTACGAGCTTGGGGTTCGTGACAATAAAAAAACAGCCGATTAAATAACCAAAATGACACTTTAATTTAAAAACACTAATTACAACTTT